>PVIR01006513.1:10718-38179 GCA_004026965.1 Petromus typicus
GGTCTCGCTTTGTGGTTCAGGCTGGCCCTGAGCTCAGCCTCCAACTCACATCACAATCCTCCTGCCTCTGCCTCCCGAGTGCTGGGATTACAGGCGTGAGCCACCACGCCCGGCACTGTGGTATGTGGTACTGGTTGCTGCTGGGTGTGAGTCTCCACACCCAATATTGTTATGTGGTTACCGGGGAATCGAACCCGGGTCCTTGCGCTTGCGAGACAGGCGCCGGAACCACTGAGCTAACTCCCCGGCCCCGACAACCACTGTTCTACACCACGCCTTGATATAGTAAACTAGCCATTTGGACAAACATAATATAAACCCAGAAGAAAGGCATTATGTAATTTTACTTTACCTCATTTTATTTTTTTTCTCATGTCACAGTTGGAGTAAAGACGTTTTGCTTTCTGAAATGCCTCCATTTTTAGTATTTTAAGGCCATTCCCTTCTGCTGTGTGACGTCCCATGAAACACTGCTGCTAGCTCAGTGTGATAGCACCCCCCTCTAATCCCAGTACCCTCAGAGGCTGAGGCAGGAGCATCAGCCTGGGAAAGTCAGCACTTTAGTCAGGCCCTGTCACACACATAAAATAAAAATAAAATAACTAAAAGGGCTGAGTACTGAGCACAGTGCTTTGGAAAAAAAAAACCAAACCAAAACAAAACCTTCTGCTATTGTATTCCACACCCTGGAATGGATTTTAGGTTTCATAAATGAGTTAGTGGAAAACCTTCCTTTCCATTGTGTTCTCTGTACTCCTCGGGAATTTCAGTGTTTGCACTTTTGACCCCGAAGGCTCCTTGCTCTAGGGCGGTTCCACCCCTGCTCCCACGCATCTCCAGCCCGGCCCACTGCTTCCGGAGCCACACAAGTCGGCCTTTTTTCCTCACAAGTCAGTATTTTTCTCCGAGATCTTTAGCTCTGTACATAGCCACCTCAATTGCAAGTTTTTACTTGAATCTTTTCTCATTTAACCCAATGTTTATTTTCTGTCTTCTTAGACATTGTTCCGCTCCTCAACGACTCACTCCAGTCTCACCTTTGTAGACCTGCAGTTGGCTTCTCCGGGTCTTCTCCTTGCTCTGTATATCGGACCTCCCACCCCGCCCCACCCCCAGCTGTCTTCTCCGCCTGTCCCTCTTTGTTTTTCCTTTTTAAAGAACGGAATGTTTTTGAAGAAATCAAATATGACTGAGGTCATCCCTGAGTGTTGAAGACCTTGTCCTTCCATCAAAAATATCTCGTGATCTTGAAAATTCACATTTGATTCAGCCTAACAGCCAAGGTATCATTACTGTTTGCTTGCATAGTCCTCTAGTTGACTACATCGTCCATTTTTTGTTGTGGTGGTAAAATAAATGAGAATAACAACTTTAAGGTGAGGAGCTTTCTTTTGACCCACAGATTTAGCGGTTTCAGGTTGTGGTTGGCTGGGTCCCTGGTTCCGGCCTAGCCGGAAGTGCTAGAGCTGAGTCAGTCCTCTTATGCAGCCTGGAACGGAGGGTGAGAGGGCCTCATGATCCCACTGTGCCCAGAAGTCCCACCTCTGGGCACGTGACCCCTCAGGGACATTTTAGATCCTGACTCAAGGAGAAAAGGACATCAGCTTCATGAGTGTTGCACACTTTCCTGTCCTCCGTGTCTTTCTCTACTCTGCTCTCCAGTTTTGACTCCACCCCTCTCTCAGTACTCAAAACCCTAAACCTGCAATGTTTCCAGCATTTTACTACCATAAATGTCTTCTTTATTCTCAAACTTCTTCACTGTGTTCCAAACTGGAGTCCCAGGCTTTGTAAATAAAAACAATCAGACAATACAGTTCAGTCATTCAACAAATGTTTACTGAGCACCTACTACATGTAGACACCTTGATAGGAGCACAGGACATATAGAAACAAATCTCCATAGACAGAGATGCTTGCTCTTTAGAGCTGAATTTTTTACTTTCTTCTTAGGTGATACTTCTCAAAAGTAGTCTGGAATTCACTTCCCTTATTTCTATTCTAATCATTCCTTTTAAAAGTCTCTGGGCTTGGTTTTATTTGGTTTTGCCTCCATTGATATTATTCTCTCCAGGATTAAAGAAAAATAATGGAATTTTGTGATATTAGATCTTTTCTCTGCCTTTGTTTTTCTGTTTTAGTTCCCTTTCTGCTTGTACCATCAATCACTTTCAAGTTCTCTTTTCCCATCTCAGATTTCTTATTCATCTCTTCTCACACTTACATCTGAGTGTTATTGTTGATGCTGCAATATTTTCTCAATGGTCACGCTGCCAAGGAGCAATTGCATTTGAAGGACTTCTTTATCATTATCCCTATGTCTGTCTCTTTTGTGTCCGCTGCAGTCTGCGTTTCAAATGGCCTTTCCAGTACTTCTGTTTGAATCGTCTGCCATATCTCAAATCCAACCCAATCATTGCTGTACGGTAGGTCTGGGACTTGTTGAATTGCAGAAGAGCAGGAACTCTAACTCAGGAATTAGCTTTTCTTTAAAGTCAAGCCCAGCAAGATCATCTGGAAGTGCTTCCAGGCCACAAGTCTTGAATATGGTCATCTCATGCACAATTAAAATAAAGCAAACAGTCAATTGAAAACATTCAGAGGAGTCTAGTGCCATAAGATTTCAAAGAAAGGCACAAATGTTACTGGGGTGGTAAGGGCTAAATTGGTGATGAATTTCCTCTGCTGTTGCAGATCCATCTTGCTTCAACCCTGACACAAATGATCAAACATTGGATCTTTAAAATCTTTGTTCAACTTCAATCTCTTGCGTTGTTCTGACTCTTCATTTACTTCTCTGCCCGTTTCTCCTTAGTCTTCCTCACGTGCTGCTTCTTTGTGTTTTTAATAACACACACTGGCTTTTCCTTTGGATTCTGTTTTTGGCTCTCTGCCATCTGCCCTTTATCGAGTAAACCCTGTCACTTGCTTTTAACTACCACTGACCTTGCCCCCCCACCCTTGTAGTCCAAGTCCATAGTTCTGGTGTCTCTCTTGAACCTCAGACTCAGATATTTAACTCTCATTTAGTTAAATCCGTTTGAGTGACTTACTCATCATGTTCAAGTCCAACATGTTCAAAGTGGATATGAATGTTGTTTTTTTTTTCTGTTTCCAAGCCCACTCTTCCTTCCGATGTTTCCTATGATAATTAACTGCAACTTTATTCACCTTGTCCCTCAAGCCAGAAACTTGTAGTCATCCTAAAGTGCTTCCTCTCCCTCTTCTCCCACACATAATAAACAGCCAGTTTTACCTCATGATTATCTCTCAAGCTCTCGCTCTATTCTTCCTGTTCCGTCCATCATCACTCTGCACCTGGAGTGCTTCACAGACCAAATCCCTTCCCTCCCTGATTGCTGGCTCCCAGCGTTGCCCTTGCTCAAGCATGCTGGGTGGTATGTGAAGAACAGATCTGCTCAAGTCATTTTCCTGCTTGGAACTTTGTCATCATTCCTCATTACTTACTGTATCAGTCCAAATTTCTTACGTAATTTAAAATCTTTCATGATCTGAGCTTTAGATATCATTTTTCATCATACTTTACCTTAAGTTCTTGCCTCAAACTGAACTTCTGATTTATTCGTATTCACTTACCTTTCAAACGTGTACCTCTTCTCATATTATCATGTCCAGATTTCCAAGCTGAATAAAAGAGCAATATATTCTCCTTTACCTCCCTCCCAAGAACACCAAACAAGTGCTTACCAAGCTTGATTACTTTGCCAGAATATATCTCTCAAATATGAGCACTCCATTCTATACCTCTTTTAATCCTACTTCTCTGAACTACAAAAACATCTTGATACCAAAGAATTTATATTTCTCAGCCTTCTATGTGATGGACTTGGATACCATCCTGAAAATAACAAATATATCATATTTTTACTGCATCCAAAGAAGGTATTTTATTATGGATAATTGGAAGAAATTAAGTAGATAGATTGATAGATGATAGATGAATAGATAGATGATAGATAGATCAATAGATAGACCTAGACAAAAATCACTCAACCATTGTTCATGGATATAGAATAACATTTATTTTCCAGTTTTTTGATAACAGAAAGAACTCGTATAGCATAAGGATAGTATGAAGAGTTACGGTAGTACTTTTGTCCTCTAAATATTCCCTTATGTTACCCACACTCATCTTCTCTCCAACAGAGTGCAGAACATGCAGAAAGCATTTTGAAGTTACCTAGGCTTTACGCAAACTATAAACAGCTGGTTAAAAAAAATTTAGAAGAAAACTCATTTAAGGGAATTCTTTTCTGGAAATTTGGGGCTCCTTGTGTTTGATTTGACCAAAAGTGTTTTTGAGAACAAGTTTCTGGGAAGTAGTTTTCTTCCCTCTCCTCTGCTAGCTTAGCAAAAGGGAAAAAAAAAAAAAGATCTGAATTCAAATATCAGATTATAATTCATTGAAAAGCTATATGCTTTTAGTAATAATTCAGTGGTATCACAGTCCATTTCTCTAGGCATGACCCTAACTACAATGTTTAGTGTTAATGAAAACAAGAAGCTTGTGTAGAGTGAGAGCCAAGCCTGCTTGGTAACTGAAGATGCTTACAGAGTAAGGGTCCATTTCTTAAAATCTCCAGAAGAAAGGCTTTTCCTTTATTTTCTTGGGAGGTAGAGATAGTTCACTTTCTTCACCAGTTCAGTCTGGGAGTCCTGCTGTTCACCACGCCGCTTACTAGACACTTAACAATAAAGACTCATATTTCACTTTTCACCAACCCTAAGTACTTATTTGGCGGTTTATCTGACAGCAGATGCCTGATCGGGATGTAATACAAGACCAGCCAGACTAGATCTTACAGGAATCTGTAAATTGCATTTGCATCAAACACTTTAGGTCTGAAAGTGAGAAGCGCCTTTAATGTTGGCAAGCTGACAACGAGAAAGAAAAGGTTGTAGGAGTTCTCTAGACAGACAACTTTATCTCAAGTGTAAGTTTGTTGCAAATGTCAGTAGCCAGTTTGAACAAAGAATTCCTTGTATGGTGAAGATCCCTTTGGAATTTATTTTTCCACTGAAAAACTGAATTGAAGAAAATAATCTCCGAGGAGAAAGAGTTTTAAAAGTAAACCACATTTTAAATTGCTGGTATTTATAATTAATACAACTTTTATTTTCCCTGGTGACTCAAATGGCAGGTATATGCTATTTTTGATTCAATTATCTATGTTCAGCATTTTCCCCATACCACCAATTTAGGCGGTCTAGACAGTGTGGTTGGTCTATGGTGAGTGGGCTTCTTTCTGGGAACTGATTTCTTTTCTTTATTTTTGGATTGTGCAGGAAGTCTCTGCAGACCTGGATAATTCTCCCCACACACTTCTTCATGCCAATATATTTCAATAGCTATGATGCTATAATAAATTAATACATCTGTATCACATTAATACCGCATTAGAGCAATACAACAGTAACATGATACAATAGAAACATTGCTAAACCCCTAAAACTTTCACATGGCTCTCTTAGATGAAAACCATTACTGTTCATTCCAGCTCATAGGCCATGTGTCTGTGGAAAGGCAAAACAGACAGTGTCCCAGATGCCTTTGAGTAGTATAAACTGCCTTGTTATCAACAGCAGCGCTGCCGCCTAGAGATAAGGCCAGCAGACAGTCAGACTAGTCCCTCTGTGGGCCCTGCGTTTTCTATAACCCCTGACACCCTCTTCCTTCACGTTATTGGTTTGTCATCCTCTGGTAATTGTTCATAAATCATTGCTCAAATTGCTCGTGACTCCATAATGTTCTCCGCCAAAAAGTAATTTCACCAAGTATTTGATAGATTTTTTCCAAAATAACTTTCTTGTAAGACACTTGGATCTCATATTTTCAAAATGATAGGAAAAACCATAAAGAAAAAAAAATAAGGCTTTTTCGATGATCCAGGTTTGTTGAATGTCATTTTATTGCAAAAGGGAACAATGTAGATGTGTTCATACTAGCGAGACCTCTTTTTATCCTTCTACCTGAGCTTCTAAATATCCATTCCTTGTTTCCACTTGGTCTGGACCTAGTACATTCCTCCTCTATGGAAGTTGACTTTTTATCACCAAAAGTTCCCAAAGACAGAAATACTATCATTTTGGGGTTAATTACATCTATTGTTTTATAAAGACTTTACAAAGACTTACCTATACTTTTTATGCTCCATTTGAAAATAATTGCCCTGTCCCTTTGCCATCATAAATAAAAATTAAAACCAGCTGCTTCCCTCTGCCTATTTCTGTCTGTGTCCCTAAAGTATGCTGGTAGGTTAGCCCTTTCTTATTTCTGTACTAAACAGACCCAGTTCCCGCGACCTTTCTTCAGAAACACTTTTCCAACCAGTTAATCATTTTCATTGCTCTTCTTTGGATCTGCTCCAAGCTCTCTTTCCTTGGGTGGGCCCTAGTGCCACGGTGCAGATGCCTAGCTGTGCTCATGGAGTGGGAAGTCACTTCTCCAGAGAGGCAGCAGGAGCAGGGTACTGCTTTCCACGTGGCTGCACATTTTTACCTCTGCCACCGTGTGAAAGAGCCAGATATCACTGAAATGAAGACGTTACAAGCATTACCGCAGGCAAAGTTCTGTAAACAAGATCTAATATGTTTAAGATTTGACATGACTGCTTTTTGAAAATCTGTCCATATACAGCTTTTCAGAAGACATCAATCATCTGAGATAAAGAATGTATCACCCTATATTAATTTACTTATTGATTCTTTCATTTTATTCAGGAATGTTGACCAAATGTCTTAGATTTTAAAAAAATAATCCATATCTTATCTTGTTCATCTTGAAAAGCATGCAACCCAGAAAGCAAGTGTGAGAGGTTTGGCCTTTGCAATCCATCAGATTTGTGTTGAAATTGTAACCACTCAGTGAGTAGTTGCATATTATCCAGCAGTTTACTATGCTGCTTTCTGTTATTACAAAATATCTGAGATAATTGACTTATAGAGAGAAATCACTTATTTTGGCTCATAGCTTTGGAGGGCCCAGTCCATAGTTGGTAGCTTTGTTGCTTTGTCCTGTGGCAAAGCATATTAGGACAGGAACATGTGGTAAAGCAACTTCATTCACCATATGGTCAGAAAGGAAAAAAAGAAGGAAAAGAAAAATGTATAGGAGACCAAGGAAATGGGTTTCACAAACTCCTTCTAAAGCTGTGGCCAGTGACTTAAAGGTGGTCTTCGAGGTTCCACTCCATAGAGATTCTACGACCTCCCAGCAGATCCCCTAAGCTTCAAGCATATGGACACTTGGGGACATTTAGAGTCTAAACCTTCACATTTACCCTCTCCCCATCTTCACTGCCTTGTTTTTAAAAGGAACACAATGATAATTTCTGTCTCATAGAAAGTGATAATGTTTACATAAGAAATATATATATATGAACAAGTGACAGAATAGCTGGTTATTAATACATTCCAAGAGCTTTCACATAGTAGTCCTTCTGGAGTACATGATGGTAGCTAAGGTGTTCTGAGAGTCCACAGACTGCTGTTTTGATAGAAGTATTGTATGGAGAAAGGCAAATCCTTACTTAAAGTAAATATTTATTCCAATAAACACAAAATTCACAATCATGAAAATACGGTCCAATATAATCAATCATGTAGTTGGCTAGTCCCTCTGGGGATTAATACCGTGTATGAATACATGTTGCTCTGTGCTACTGGCAGAGTGAGCACTCAGTACTATCTGCAGCTTGGGCTTATCTCAGTGAGTTTAGTCCAAGTTACTGAGCCTGCCCATAACTTTCATTCCTGTTACTTTACTCAGGTCACAGTTTGATAAATATTCACATGGGCATACATATTGTCTTTGTTTTTGCCCATTCGTAGATGCTCTGTATGTTGAAACCACTTTTTCACATAACTTATTTTTGTACAATGTCCCAGTTCTCCAATTATAGGACATCGCTATGTGTGTCCAGCTTATAGCTTCGTAGATCAAACACCATCCAGTTCATACTGAGAAGTTCAAGTTCTAAGGTAACTTGGTAGCCTAAGGTCTAGCCTTCATTTTCTCTTAATGCTCAGTAGCAGTCTGAGCTGCTTTTACCAAAAAAATAATTATACATGAGTGATGTAAGTCTTGCCTCAAAATGATCATTTGTATTTTCAACATGTACTAACAAAAGGGATTTTAAAAATCCTAAAGACCTGAATTATGACTTATCTACAGAGGTCTGTCTAAGGCTTTATACATCATTTCTACATGCCACTGACACTAAGCACCACTGGATCTACTGAATCACAGGGCCCAACAAGCGGAGTGACTTGGACACGAGTATGGACTTGTAGAGAATATTTTCAGAGACACACTTGAAACTAGCAGATTATCAGATGACCTAGAAAACTGAAGAGACTAATGTTCTCAGGTGAGGAATATCTTGCTTCCCCCAATCCAGAGAGGCCTATTAGGTGTTGAACCTATTTCTGATTATAAGAGAAGCCAGATGTTAACAATCTGTCCCGCACTTTAGAAAGAATATCTTCCTATGCTCACACTTCTATGCTCTTAGAAATTTCACTGAGGTAGAAAGCCCCTGAATATTCCCAATCTCACATGCAAATATTTCATCAGTGAGCTTCAGGTAGTTGTTGCTTCTTGATCTCCAAGCGCAATCACCACAGTGTCATCCTTGTAATGGGCTAGTGTGATAGCTTGTGTAAAGAAAAGCCAACCAAACTTTATGTGAACCAAATTAAAATACAAAGGTAGGGAGTAGGTCTATCCCTGATGTAGGGTAGTGAAGGTATATTGCTGTCCTTGTCAGATGAAAGCAAATGTCTTCTGGTGAGTCAATCTTATGGACAAAGATAAAGGAAAGGATATTTTCCATATCAATAGTACATACCAAATGAGAAGAGATGTTTTAATTTGCTGAGGCAATGAAATCATATCTGGAGGAGCTACAATTAGAGTCACTTCTTGGTTAAGCTTATAATAATCTACTGTCATTCTCCAGCATCTGTCTGTCTTCTACATGGGCCAAATAGGAGAGGTGAAAGAGGATATGGTAGGAATTACCACCCTTGCTTCTTTGAAGTCCTTGACAGTGGCACTAATCTGTATAACCCCTCAGGGGTATGGTATTGAGTTTTATCTTAGATGTGAGCAGTTCTAATGGCTCCTGTTCAGCCTTTATGAACAGACCAGCTCTCAAGGAAGAGCTAGGGTATTTTATGAGTTAAAAAAATATATGTATTCCAATTGTGTACTCTAGTACTGGGAAAATAACCACAGGATGGTCTTGGAGACCCACTAGAGCCATTGTGAGATGGGTCTGAAATACCATTCCATTGATCACATGACATTCAGATGCCCTTACTTGACTGGTAAGCCACAGGGATGTTTGGGTTTCTGGAATTAATGTTGGTAAGAACTGTGTCCAGTAGACTCCAAAACAGCTGATTACTTCTTTTTCACCAGTGCACAATTATCTTGATAAAGAACTTTATCTCCCTTTGGAAGATGTTGGGAGAAAGATTAATGGTATTAGTTTTTGGTAGTCTACTTGGTTTGTTCTTTGAAGGAACTCAAGTTCCTTTTTCACTTAAGTGTTGAGTAAATCTGAAAATTGACAGAGGAATTATTGCACTATATTTTAATGACTCTGGTTAGAATTTTGTTCAGTCTTCTTGGAGACTTTCTGCTTCTGTAAATAATGCATGCATTCAATAGCTTCATATTTCACTCTTAGAACCACCATGATTATTTAGCCAATGCTATAGGTCAGCTGAAGACAGAATACTGCTTATTGCTGTCCACTTCAGTGACTATTTTCATTTTGTCTTTGGTGGTTAAATGTTGGCACTTGGCCTCAGCCACCCCAGGACTCAGTTACTCCCATTGGATTTAGTTTTCCTAATTGAATGGCTGCAGTTTCCACTGTGAGGTCTGGCCCACACATAACAATCATGAAGTTCTTTAGGGATGCCAAGGCTCCCCTTGCAGAGCTATTTCTCAAAGTACTGGTGTGGGAGAGTACGTCTTGGATGACTGCTTTAGTCTGACATTCTACTTTTTATAAGCCTTTAAGTCATTCACACTAAACTATGGGATGTCAGCATTTCCATGTCACTTAAGGTGGGTCATTTCTGACTCATGTTTCAGCCAATTAACTAAACAGAGCCCTTTCCAATCCTCAAGCTGCAATGTTAAAGGTACAATCTCTGTTTGGAGGTTATTTCAATAAATTTGAATTGATCTAAATCTATATTATTTCTTCCATTATTTTACATATATATTCCTTGGATTTCTGCTTGTATATGCTAGAATACTCAAGCAGTTGTTTTGGATGCAGTATACACGTGTCCCCAAGGTAGCTTACAGAACCTTATTTTCCACAATCAATACCCTCAGTTTAACAGTAGATTCCTTTTGAGGCTGGGAGTTTAACTTACATTGCAGTTCAGCCAATAGCAAGGTAGAGTAGTGAATTTGACTTTCAGAAATATCAACCCTACAAAGTTACAAAAATTAAGGTTCTTAAGACATGTCTACAAATTCTGAAGTCACTTTTGTGGTGCTTGAGTAGGGAACTCTGATCTCTGATCTCATTCTTTCCTTCCAACTACTTTGCTCTGGGACATTACAAGTAAATAATCAATCTCACTGTACTCCTGAATTTCCCAGAAATGTTCAAAAAAGTGGTTGCTAGGAATATTCAAAGCAGATATTTTATCTATCTCTATATCTATCTGCTATGAACTATAAGTAATCTCTTTGCTGCTGCATAGTCTTTAGCTAGTGACTAAATCTCATCAGCTTAAGAGCTAACTTGGAAAATTTTGGAACAAACTCAGAAAATTCAGCTTTAAATTTTGTTCTTCTAGAGCCAATGTCACTATCAAAACTGGTATTAATGTTTTCCAGAAAAACAGAACCAATAAGCAATATATCCAACAGATAGATATATATGTACCAATTCTGAAAAAGAGCTTTGTTATGAGAAATTAGTTGGACAGTTATCCTTGTCCATAAGACCAGAAGAAATTTGCTTTCATCTGACAAGGACAATGATATACCAGTATTACCCTATATTAAGAATAGGTCTACTCCCTAGTCTGTACTTCAATTTAGTTTGCATAAATTTGGGTTGGCTTTTCTTTACACAGGTATCACATTAGTCCATTACACTGATGACGCTGTGCTGATTGGCCTTAGAGATCAAGAAGCAACAACTACTTGAAGTTCATTGATAAAATATTTGCATGTGAGACTGGGGAAATCCAACTAAAATTCAGTGGCTTCCTACCTCAGTGAAATTTCTAGGAGCAGAGTGGCATGAGCACACAGAGATATTCTTTCTAAAATATAGGATGGACTGTTAACATCAGTCTTCTCTTACAATCAGAAATAGGTACTACTGACTATGGAGGCTGAGAGCCATTGCAGTTTTCTGTCTTCAAGGTGGAGGCCCAGAAAAGCTGATGGTATAAAATCCAGTCCAAGCCCAGAGGCCTGAGAACCAGAGAAATCAACATTCCAAGTCTGAAGGCCCAAGAAACAGGATTACCTATATCCATGGGTAGATGACAAATGGTCCAATTTGATCAGAGCACAAATTGATCTCTTTTCTTCCTTTTTATTCACTTGGGGCCCTCAGTACATTGGGTGATGCCCCTCTACATTGGTGAGAAGGACCTGTTTACTTAGTCTGATTCAAACACCAATCTCTTCCAGAAACACCCAGAATAAACATTCAGATTGGACATTTTTTCAAATTGATTATGAAATTAATTATCACAGATATTAACAATGACCTCATGATAGTAAATTGATCTCACAAATGAGGTCTGATGACCCTTGTACAGAAACCAATATGATTGCTACTCTTTTTGTTATTCCCTCTCCTCTTCTTCTCTGTCTCTGTCTGCTGGTCTCTCTCTCTCTCTCCCCCCATCTTTCTCTCCCTTTTCCCCTCCTCCTTTCTTACTCTATCCACCTATCCTGGGCATAAAACCAGGGCATTGCATAGCTAGACAAAGGCTCTGCTCCTGAACTCCATACCAACTCCTTTAAAAACTTTGATTTTGAAACAAAGTCTCACGGAAGTTTCCAGGTTTACCTTGAACTTGTTATGTTTCTACCTCAGACTTCCAAATTGTCATGTCCCAGACAGGTGCCGGTGTGCCTGGATGGTAGTTGTCATTCTTCAGAATCCCCTGGGAATTCTATTAAATTAGTCATTTTTGTTGCTCTCTGAACTTTTTCATCATGCTTTTCTTGAGTGAATGTTGAAATGCGAGAGTGAGGGAATTGCAGGGAAATTTGTGCAGCTCATTTACAATAAAAAATAATTTCCCAGAAAATTCTTCCTTCTTAAAATGCAACTATTAGGATAATCCAAGGTTGAAATACAGGCAAAGTTATGCATAGACTTTACATTGAATCTCTAGGTAGAAATAGTCAACATTTTTTTATGTAAGATCGCACAGGCTTTCTTTGGACAAATTCAGAGCACCTCCTGAATGATACAGCATGTTTCTGTTTCTTAGTTTAAAAAACTAAAATGTTCTGCAATATTATCTTCTTAATCACTATTTATGCAATGATATTTCAAACTCAGAAAAGGGTCATTTATTTTCCTGTGTCAGCACTCTGCACTTGCTCATGTGTGGATTGCTTATTCACAGAAAATGATAGAAAACTCTCTGTGTGGAAGGCTGAGTGAAAGTAACAGCATCAACATCCCTTTATCTGTGGTGACAGAAAGATAATCCACATGTGAAAGCACTTGGTGCTTCAGCTTATTTTGAGTGACAGAAGCATAATAGACTCGCCTGAGTATTAACATTCTGCAATAACACAGCATTGTCATCCTTTGTCTGATCCTGGCTCATACAAATCTCTCCCACTGTTTCAAATTCCTAACAAAAACTCGAGAAATACATCTCAAAGCTGTAATGTGGAAATGGATTAGCTACAGCTTTGAATCTTTAAACAAACCCTTAATGATGGAAAAGTCTTATTTATGCACTTCTTAAGGGATGTTTATGGGCAGGATGAAAATGACAAATCTAGAGCTCGCAAGCAATTTGCATGCTTATATCTTGTAGTTTGCTCTTCAAAATGTTAGTCCTTCCTATTCTTTCTCTGCATTTGGTATTATAGCCTCTTAATTCCTTTTGATTTTTCTTTTAAAAATTTAAGAAGGTTGAGAGGAAAAAACCTGAATTTGTTTTGATTTAGAATGGAAACACTTTTATTTTTAGTTTGAAAAACAAGAGCTATTACCTTTTGTTTACAGATACAATGATCCTTTAGAAGGTAAGGAAGTAGGAGAAAAACACTAACCATTTGCTCCCATATCTCTTTGGGTGCCCATCTTTTAAAACTAAAGCCTCCTGTATTTTTTTTCATTGTTCCGATCTATTTATTATTTCAGGCAATAAATATGGACCTTCTTTTTGACAATACCTTTGTCTCCAGTTGTCCCTCCTTCTTTGTATCTTCTGAAATATGACCATCTTGTTCTCATTTTCTTGGATTTGTGATTCTGACCACTGCTCAGGGGAATAGCATGTGGGAGTAACAAGAAGATGGCACTTGAGCTGAAAGACATGAGTCAAAGATCTGATGAATCCCTGTGTTATGTTCCTCTGTATTAGGTATGATTCTAAACAGCATATGATATCTCAGCCTCACAGTCTCATGAGAACAGGCATTGCAGATTTAAATCACTCAGACAAAAGTTATACAGTTAGTAAGGGAAGAAGCAAGGTTCTAAACCAAATGTTCTGGCTCCAAAATCTATGTATTTAGCCCTGTTCCATAAGGCTGATGATGGACCCCATGGCTTTTTCTTAGGCTGAATATCTCTTCTGTGAAACAGGGAGTTTAGACAATGGTAAAGATCCCTTTCCACTTCATAATTGTTTAGTTCTAGGGAGAAACGCAGTTGAATTGCCATACTCCATTTAAGGCTGGATCTACATGTGATGTTTGACTGGAGATGGGGGGAGTCACATAGAATTTTGTTCTTAATGTTAAATGCTGATAACAGTCTTCACTTGTCCCTCTATGAGATGGTAGTACATTGGTGGAGATGCCCAGACAAATAATTATCTACATGCCTTTGATCATGTGATATAATCTAACATCCATATTTAGAATTTGATTTCACTGCACATAAAGAATGCCCCCAAATAATAAAGGTTTACAAGGGATATAAATTTATTTATCCCATGTAAAAGAATAAATGGGTAAGTTTTCCAGGAGCTGTAGCTGAATCATCCTGGTGATGATAGTAAGGTGGATGCAGTACCCTAGTCACCCAGGTTCCTTCCATAGTTTTCCTCTGTAGCACTAGTTTATGGTTTCCATCTTTCAGATTAACTAATGGATATTTCCTATGCAGAGGAAGAAGAACAAGGACCTTAAGCGTTCTTCACATGTGAGGTATCTATCTTTAAATAGTCTTCAATGACAATGTGTGGAACACTACCATTGAGCACTTCTGATTATGCACTTTTGGCCAAAATTTATGGCCAAGATAGCACTGAGTTACTCTAGAACATATTATCTTTTGGCTGATTACTCTGGAGTTTCTGCATAAAACTATTCCTCTATTATTAATACAAAAGAGGAGAATGGATATCAAATGACAAAAAGAACTTTTGACAACCTGTTATTGTACACATATAAGAAATAATACTAGTGATATTTGGAAGTTCAAGAAGATTTGTTGATTGGTTGGATAGGAAGGAAATGAAAGATGGAAGAGTCAAAGTCAGTGATTAAATTGAAGCATCAAAATAGATGAAGATAAAAAAGAACACAAGGGAAAGTGACTATGTAGAACTGATTTAATAAATTTTACCTTTATTAAAATACAGATGAATGTAGAGAAATCAAAAGGAAAGTCCATAAGCCCATTCCTAGATATTCAATACAAAAGCTCAGGTAATTTATTCCAGCCAGAATATGCAGCTGTCTAAGGAGCTAATAATACAAACAGTAATGGAAGTAAGTGGAATTGATACATTAACAAGGAAGAAAGATTAAAACTATATGGCACAGAAACAAGTACATGTAGAGGTGAGGCCAAAAAAAAAAAAAAAAATCACATAATAAAACTAGGAAGAGAGGAGGAAATCCAAGAGAGTTTGGCATCTTCAAGCCAAACTAAGAGTTTCAAGTAAAAGGGAAGTGCTGACATTGTTTAATGCCACTAAGGAGCCAATAAGGGATAAAATAGAATAAAGGAGAAAAACAATTTAAGATTCACCACAAGAAAGTTCTCAGTTGAATGGAATAGATTTTTTGACCATTAGTTAAAAATAAGAAATTAGTGAAATAAGAAGCATATAATACATAAGGAAGTAGGGATAATTAAACAAGACTTTTTAAAAAAATGATTTGGTTTCATTTTGTTTTTGAGACAGTGTCTCGCTTTTGTAGTTCAGGCTTGCCCTGAGCTCATGATGTAGTCCAGGCAAACCTGAACTCAGCAATCCTCCTGCCTCTGCCTCCCGAGTGCTGGGGTTACAGGCGTGAGCCACCACACCCAGCACTGTGGTATGTGGTACTGATTGCTGCTGGGCATGAGTCTCCACACCCAGTATGATATATGGTTACCAGGGATTGAACCCGGGTGCTTGCGCTTGCAAAACAGGTGCCGGAACCACTGAGCTAAATCCCCTGCCCAAGGAGCTAACTTCTTTGCACAAGCACCAACTCTATGCATGAATTAATTTTAGACAGGAGGAACAGTGCTCCATGTACTGACATACGTAGGAAGAAGAAAAATATCTGGAAACAGTTTTGTTTATTTGTATAAGAGGAACTTAAAACAGTTCTCGTGTGATGGTTTTATTTTCGTTGCAGTCAAATGAGTTTGCAGTCAAACTCATTTGCTAAGTACAAGGACGGGCTTAGGAAATGTGGAGCGGACTGTAACGACTGGAGAACGTGGGGGAATACTAAGGAATGAAGCGCAAGGGGTGCTGGGACGAGACGAGCACTTGACGGTGGTGCGGGGTCTCCTCCTCCCCATCCTGATTCGCTTCACATACACACACTACTGTACTTATACATTTGTCCTTAGGTTTCATATCTTTACTTCTCTGGGGCGTTTTCTTTTAAATTATATTTTCTAACTAGTTATTGCCAACATATAATGAATCTGTTTCTAGGACCTGTTATTTGTCTCTGGAAATGTTGTAAACTTTTATGGATTCGAGTCATTTTTTAGTTTGTTTTCTTGAGTTGTTCAGCTAAAGGAAAGATCTCTGCAAGTAATTACCTTTTCATTTCTCTGTTCTAAGGCGCATTTCTCATTCTTGTTCCCTCTTCTACTCAGCAGCGATGGCTTTTGAATAATGAGGAGTAGCAGTGACTATAGGAATCGTCCTTCCCTTGTTCTTGACGTTAATGAGAATGTCTCTGTCATGCTATTAATTAGGGTGTATTTATTACATAAATATTGATTAAGCACCTTTCACGAACAGTCTGTATGAGGTACTGGTTATACTGAAGTGAAAAAATTTTGTGACTCTGACCTTATATAACGTCTAGTGACAAGATAAACATGGGAAGGCTATAAAAGGATGACTTTTTAATCATAACTTGTGATTAGAGTTATGAATGGGAAGAAAATTGCACTGAGAAAAAGAAATGTAGCTACTAATTTACATCAAATAATATCTGGAAAAGTGGCATTTGAGACATAAAGTAGAGTCAGAACCACAGAAAAATCAGGTCAGTATGTTTGGATGGAGGAATATGAGCATGGAGGGACTAATGAATGTAAGAATATGAAGTTAAAATATAGATTGATTACTTTCTGTATTTCAAGGTATTAGAGGACATTCTACATGCTAAATAAATGTTAATAATAAATCTAATTTAGATTATAATTTATTATCATCTCTTATGTGAAAAGAGATAAAAATTTTTATGTACAATCTACTAAGAAGAGTTTTTAAAATTGGGAATAAATTTAGAACCTTATCAAAAGGCTCGATTGTCAGATCTTGAGATGATCATATGGTTTTCTTTTCTTTGGGGGGGGAATCTAATTTGGGACCCTATAAATATTTTCTATTTCACAATATCTACTATATATACTAGAACTTATTTACATTTTCATTTCCTCATACCAGAGAAAAGATTTGCTATTTACTCATCTATAACCTATTTATTTCACTTATGAGGATATCCTGAAGGTACATCCATTTGAGAATAGATGACCCAGTCTTATCATTTTTATGACACTCCATTCTATGAGAGAGTCACATTTTTTTTATCCAGTCTCCAGTTGATGGACATTTTGTTTTTTTTCCAAGATGTAGCAATCACAAACTGAGCTGCTATAAACATGGCTGCACATATGTCCCTGTGATATGAATCTTTTAATTCTTTTGTGTATATACCTAGCAGAGCGATGGCCGGGTCAAAACTAATCCTAGTTTTTTGAGGAATCTCCACACTGATTTCCCCAGGGGTTGTACAAGTCTACACTCCCACCAACATTAGAGAAGCGTTCCTTTTTCTGCACAGCCTCACCAACTTTGTTGCTGGCTAATTCTGAGATTAATTCCTTTTTTACCCTCCCCCCTTCCCTGTTTCTCAATTGTCTTTCCATTTGAGAAAGATCTAATTCCCTACTTCTTATTATCTTTGATTTTGTTCTTTATTTACATTTTGGGTTTTTCATGAAAGATTATCTTTGCAAGTTTTATTTGCTTTTAGTTAGTACAAATTTGTTAGATATATCATTACTAATGTTATGCTAACTTCATAAGGACAACTTCAATTTTTTTAGTAAAAATGTTTGAGAACAGCTTCACATCATGATAGTTTGTCAAACAGCATTTCTACAAAACATTCTTAGCTTTGTGATTTTGGGTGGCACACGTTCATAGCTCTTGTGTCATTTATTTCTGATTATATGTTCACTAAGATTTTAGTTCTCTTGGGAATCTGCTTGATAATTCACATTAGCCTCGCATAGCATAGCATCCTATTTCTTTTCCACTGAATAACTTCCAAATGATTTCTACACCATCTTGCCTGATTGCTGCTTTTTCTTCCCATTAGATTGTCGGGTGATTTCTCAATATTGTTTTTCTAATCAGTTTTCTTCTTGGAAATCTTTCACCAGCTCTTTATTTCTCAAGATAAAATACAAAACTTGTACACAAAATCTGAACCACAAGTCTCATTACTTCTAAAACTACATCATTCATCTTTCTTTCTGTTTATTTAAAGTCCCAGAATATTTTAGGTTCATACTCTCTGAACATCTGGTGAGATTCCCTCTAACCGAAATTCCCTTTTCTTTCTGTTTCCTGTTCTCCGGGTGTCTTTCGTGTAACTCTTTTTTTGTTCATTTACTTGTTTCAAGTGACTGCTGCATATCAGCTCCTCCAAGAAGCCTCACCAACGTGCAAAAGTATATGCGCCCCTTCTGTGACATGTCACTGTGGATGGATCACGAGAGAGCACTTGGTCTCATGTCTCGTTGTCTGTCTCCCTCAAGGGGATGTAAGGAAAGTGAGCAATCCATTGTTTTGTTCCTCCTTGTATTGTCAGTGTTTGGAATCAAGGGTGACACATAGAAATTACTCAATAAATGTTTGTTGCTTGTTGAATGAGTGACACATGTTAATAATTTCTAAGCCTACCAGAAGTTTTAGTGATGCATGTTCATTTAGACTTTGCAAAGTATTCAGCTTTGTTTACCAGAGAAATGTTTATCTCCCTCGCTCCTTTGTTATCAGGCTGTGTTAGATTTAATTGAATCCAATAATTTTAAATAACAAGCAAAACTGGTATAAAGAAGCTGAAGAATTAAAAATTCTCTCTCCTGCTATGCAGATAGGAGAGTCCACCAGATCAGAAATAATTTACTAGCTATACACAAAGAGGTGGGGAGCGTTGGTTCCTTAGTATGTTGGTTATATGGAAACCTCGGAGAGTTTCCACTACTCATAGTTCACCGCTTCAAAAGAGTTGTTGAAGTTTAATGGAAAGTTCGACGATTTGCTTCTTAGAACACAATTTGTCATGCAAGATAAGAAATGATTTGACCTCACAGATTGGGCACAAAATCCTCATTAACATGAAACTTGATGGAAGACTCATTGTTGGGCTTGTGTTTTAGGTTCAGAGGCTGGAGGTTTTGCAACACTGAGGGAATCACGTGAGCAAGAGTTTTCTTCCTTTTTTTTTTTTTTTTTTTTTTGGTGTTAGGAAACTCTGGAGACAATTCCATCATATATTTAAAGAGATCTTGTGACACTGGGCACTTCTGCACAGCTCTCTGACTTCCTCTTTTCTCTCTGCCTTGAATGTTCAAAAATGTTCTGTTTTCAAAAGTTATACCAAAGGTTCTGAGTGTTTTGATTTCTACTTTTACTAGTACACGTTTGTCGTACTTGGTGATTACATTCCTTGTGAGGAGCTGGTACGTGGATGTAACACATTTAATTCTTTTATGTCCCTTTTGGCCCCCCTTCTGCTCCCTCCCTCTATTCTTAATCTTTTGACTGGATTCTTTTTCCTGTTGTTTGTTTCTTCATTTCCTGGCAAAATATCTCTTAACCATTTCCCTGAAATATGCCACATAAATTGAATTTTTATATAAAGTGGCTATAAAATTTCTGTTTGGTCTACACATTTTAGGACTCTGGAATCATTCACTCTGCAATTACTCATAGTGTCATGCACATTTCATTTGGAGGGCTTAGAATCCAAGTCATCTGACTAAAAAATGAAAAAAAAAAACTGGATGGAGCTGTTTTACGTGGCCTTATAAATCTTTCTTCCCTTTTAAAAAATCCGTTTAGCTCTGAAATATTAATTGACTTTAAAGGTTAGTCAATGTCTCATTCTCACACATTGGTCTAGGAGAAGTTATCTTTCTTTAAATATCTGCTGAAAAGTTTAACATTTGGTATTTAGACCAAGAAACTGTTTTTTGCTAGCCAGTTACAGGATCAGAGGCAGAAACATTTTCCAAGTCAAATTCATTCTCTCTCCCAGGAATTGAGAGTTAGGGCACCGAGTTAGTTTGTCATGGATATGGAACTGGACGGTCACCTAGAACTGAACTTTGCGTTGGTGCTGAGGCCAGAACTAAACAGCCTTTCTGAGAAATAGGTGGGAAGCAAGGCAGCCACGTGGACAGAGGCAGAGGTGGGAGGCAGGGAGGAGGGAGAGGTGGTCAGCCGCCTTGCCACTGTGGAGCCCAGTGACCACCTGCACTGTCTTTCTTTGAGATTTCAATACCTTTTCAATATGCTGACTAATTGGCATCGTCAGTGTGGGTGTGTGTTTCTTGCAGCCAAATGATTCCTGGATCATTTTTTGCACCATATTGAGAATTTAAAAACAAATAAGTAAACCTTTAGATTGGAAAAAATGTGACTCATTGAGGACACCGTGTGAAGAGCAAGAAGAACATCGCCTCCTCCACGCCCACCCTGCCTTTTGATAAGTTTTTTTAAAATTATTATTATAAACTGTAGAGCCCAAGTCTTAGACAAGGCAGAAGTTTGTGTTTTGCTTCTTTAATTCTCTCCTTAGTCATTGCTTACCTATATTAGTTAGGGTTCTCTAGAGGAACAGAGTTAATGGGAAATACATGAAATGGGTCAAGAGTTATATGTACCATCCATATGCAGAGTGTATTAATTATATATTAAAAGCACACACTGAAAAAGGAAGGGGGGGTCACTGAAATGGGCGCTTTTCTTTCTTCTTTCCCTTTTTATTCCATTCAGGCTAGAAGCCTATAGGTTGCCACCTACAACTGGAATGAGTCTTCCCTCCTCAGTTTGCTGGGCCACATGCCAGTCATCTACAGACACACCCAGAACTGAGTTTTTCTTACTCCAGGGAAGTTGACCTATCACATTTAAATCACACAATTTCTATATGCTGGAAAATTTCTACTCTAATAGTGTTAACAATATTGACATAAAGTGAATCTCAAATTTGGACATTTCAGTTGATGTAAGGACATATATTTTGGTGGCTAGACCACTAGAACATGTTTGCGATCACTGCAGAAATGGTTGCCTCCTCTATTTCTGTTCGCTCTAGTTTGAGGTATGTCTGAGAGTATGTGGAATGTGAATGTTTGAGAAGAGACCACCCTGCCTGTTTGGATTAGTGTCTGTATCTATTTTTAACAAGTATGGTGCCTGGGAGTTCAGTTATTCTGAATTCAACTCTAATTTGGGGTTCTGCACATATTTCCAAGAATAAAGGGCAAAGTACTCACTCAGAGTCTTTCTCTCTGCTTCATAAGACTCTTTGAAATGTAATATTTTCTCTTAAGTGGACAAGTCTTCACAATGAGCCAACTGTTGACAGATAGCTTGCATATGCTTGTGTAGTAGAACATTCATAACGTACAACTATTCAGAATGCCGGAATTGTTTTCTCAGAATTTAATTTTGCATAGTTTTGGTAATTAACTCACTGTCAAGCTCTGCATAAATTTGAATTGTTTCAGTTTGCAGTCTCTGAGCTTCTACAAAGCTTGAATGGAGATCAAACAGAACCTTTCAACCTCACTAATGCAAATGACAATATAAAACCAACTTCAAACTTTTTTCATCATGTAATCAATAAAACCTTATGAATTTGCAAGCAGCCTTGTCATATATCTGGGCATGTGCAGTTCCAGACTTGAGGTAGTCTGCAGAGCTCAGAAAAACAGTCTGAGGGAATTTGATTTTTCTGTTAAACTCATTGAGGCTCAATTGAAACCTGGTGTGTTTAGATTGATTTATTTTTAAGGCATCATGTCACAGATTCCTGCTACTGAGTAAAAACAGCAAATAAGCGCTATCTGAATGGTTATTTGGAAAGAAGGTACCCATAGTGGCACAAAAACTCAAGTGGGCAGATTTGAGATGTGCAATTTATTTCAAGCCAGATTCTTGACTATTGATCAAATGATAGATTTTACCCTAGTTATTTTCATTTGGAAAACAGGACGATAGTGTTAGAACCAGAGTTCTGCAGAAAGGGCAACGCAGGGTAATCTGGTAAATGATTTTAATCCAAAGTTGTTGGGGATTCTGTATTTGTCGCTAAAACCAACCATGGCGCTGTTTTCTCAGATGAGGTCATTCATTCACTTAACTATCCACGAGTCTTTTCAGAATTTGTGTAAGGGTCCAGGTCCTGCAGAAGTTCAGCCATGAATGAGTTACAGTCTGAAGAGTTTACAGATGTGAAAACTATGGCTATTGGGTTATGTGAGAATAGTACGCGAACTCCCAGGACCTGCCCCATGTGAGCGGGGCACAGAGCAGAAAAGGAGCGAGGGAAACATGACCTGAGGTTGTAATGTTTTGGTTTAGTCACCCAAGGCAAACAGGAGGTTACCAGACCCAAAGAGAGCTTGAGCAAAGAACCCGTAAAAGAAAATAGTGCGAGGGAATGAGCTTTTTGAGTGCTGGAGTGGAAAATTACACAAATTCAGAAAATTCAGAATTACACAAATTCTGAAAAGACTCATGGATAGTTAAGTGAATGAATGACCTCATCTGAGAAAACAGCGCCATGGTTGGTTTTAGCGACAAATACAGAATCCCCAACAACTTTGAAGGATTCGTGAACTAGGGGGACAGGCAGGAGTGTGATCACAGAGGGCACAGATGCCACCAGATCCTCAAAGCCCCCTCACCCAAATGCCTCCCACTAAGTTACAGAGAGATCCATTGTTATAATTCCTTTTCTAGCACCCACATACAGCCCAGTATATGTTGCCGGGTAGAATTCTCCACCTCCACTTCTTTTTATTCTATTTTGTGGCTGCTAGTAAAGATACAAGTGGGCCAAGAAGTACAAGGTCTTGAGTTCCATTTCCAGCACCAAAAAAAAGTCACAAGTGTACACACCTACACACAGTCATATTACTTTTTTTTTTTTAGATGTTATGACAATTCCTAACCATGTAAAATGGGGTGAAAGTTTTGAGCATAAAAGTCATATCAAACATAATATCATCCAAATTTTTGTACTGGGAATCAAACTCAGGGCCTTGCATTTGCCAGGCAGGCGTGTGTGGTACCACTGAGCTACATCCCTGGCCCAACTTCATCCATGGTTAACAGACTTTACTTGAGAGAGTGAGACATAGGTGCTCAACCCTGTGCTACAGTTTAATATGCACACTGTCCAATAACCTCATCAAGGATTTTATTATGTCCATTTACAAATGAGAAAATGAATGCTAGAGATCTGGATCAACTCATCTACATTTAGTTATTATACACAGAAGAAAAGTTTGAACTTTAACTGAATTTCAGTGTCTTTAAAATTTTACAACTTGGGATTGAACCCCCCTTGCATTGAGCTACATTCCTAGTTCTTTCTATATTTTTATTTTGAGACAGGGTCCACTCAGTTACCCAGGCAGGACTTGAACTTTCAATCTTCCTGCTTCAGCCTCCATCAGCAGTGGGACTCTAGACTTCAGCCACAGAACTGGAAGAAATTCAGGTGGGGGTTTAAGTTTCTAGCATCTGATAGTACCAAGAATGCCCTGTGTTAGGTCCTCAAATAAGCAGGAAAGGACTTCTATTGAAATTATTGCCAAAAAGATTCCAGGAAGCCCCTCCCCCTTATTTGGTAGTGTTTGAATTTCTGACTGTGAGATGGTTTCAGGAGATGTTTGACCAAATGTTTTACCAGCACTATATTTTATATAGAGCGTGACTTTCTGCTTTGGGATTGCTAGGGAAAACGGTTTCATCAAATTGCTCAAAAATCCTTTGAAATGCCTCTTGATTAAAGCTGCTTTAAACTGAGTTGAGAGAAGGAACTCTGTCTTTCCGTGTGTAATTTTTGGAAGGGTTCTGCTCTCTTTGTGGTTAGACATGCTGTTGGCATTTTTCCTACCAGGGAAACTGAAGAGCAAAATTCAGTGTGTCAGGACTTCCTGCTGGGACTAGAAAGTGGAAGCTTATAATGTACAGTCATTACCTGGCTTGAGTGATCGGTCATTTTAGTGGCACATACAGTATCTACACTAAACAACAATGCATAAAGAATAAATGGAGGATATCTCATTAAAGATCAGAAAACAGAGGCCAACGCCAGAAGAGCACTCAGGGACTGAGGTTAGCAGTGGGCGGCTCGGGAAGCAGCGACTGTGCCACCAAATCTGCGCCGGGGTTGGAGCTTACTGGCCTCCAGGTCCAAGCCGGAAGAGCACCCAGGGACTGAGTTTAGCAGCGGGTGGCTTGGGAAATGGTGAATGCGCCACTAACTCTGTATCACAGAATCTGCGCCGGGGTAAGAGCTTACTAGCCTCCACACCCACGCCAGAAGAGTGCCCAGGGACTGAGGTTAGCAGTGGGTGGCTCGGGAAATGGCTACTGTGCCACCGAATCTGTGCCAGGGTCGGAGCTTACTGGCCTCCAGGTCCATGCCAGAAGAGCACCCAGGGACTGAGTTTAGCAGTGGGTGGCTTGGGAAACGGCGACTGCACCACTGAGTCTGCGTCACCAAATCTGTGCCAGGGTTGGAGCTTACTGGCTTCCAGGCCCACGACAGAAGAGCATCCAGGGACGGAGGTTAGCAGGTCAGAGTCTGACTTTCTCCACAGCAACTGCAGAAGCACATCCAGTCAGCTTGTATTGATGAGTAGGTGGGCCTGTTGGAACATCAGTCCCTACCATTGCAGCTGCACAGGGAATACAGCCTACTGGCCTCCAGGCCGACTGCACAAGTGAGCCCAGAGACTCTATATTGGTGAGCAGGTGGGCCCATTGGAACCTCAGGCAGCGCCATTGCAGCAGTTCAGGAGCCAGAGCCTTCCTGCCTCTAAAGCAGACAGGAGAATGTGTTCTGACTGTATTGATTGAGTGCCTCATATGGTATGCCAGAACTAGGGGTTTTTCTTTAGGTCTCAATACAGACTGGAAAGAACAACCCAGGAAACACTGCTATTTTAAGGTTCCTAACTATTAGGAAGAAAGTGACTTGCAACAAACAGTGCCAGAAAACAGGGCAGGTCAGAGATGAGAAAACACTCAAAGTCTCAGATACAAAGGTCCTCACCCCAAGATAACACAGGGGGAAGGGAAATAGAGAATTTTGAAGCCCAGTCTCCAGGGCCCTCAGAAATGGTAACCAAAGCAGATCTAGTAAAATGGAAATCAGAACTGATCTCTGAAATGAAAGCAGAGATATTGGACACTGTCAACATGATGGTTAATAAAGCTAAAGAGGAAATCATGGAGTTGATAGAATCCAAGATAGCAAAAGCACTGGAACTTTTTAAACACCTACAAGCAGAAGCCCAGGAAATTAAGAAAGAAAATGAAAGCTTGCACAATAGAATGAATTTGGCAGAAGACCGAATTTCAGACCTAGAAGACAGGATCTCAACTAATGAACTGGAAAAGCATAATCTATGGAAAAAAGCAAGCGATAATGAAAAGTCAATCCAACAGCTCCTAGATGACTCAAAGAAGAATAACATAAGATTGATTGGAGTCACTGAGGAAGCAGGAGACAATGCTAAAGACATCAAAAAGCTATTCACAGAGATAATGGCAGAAAACTTCACAGAAAAAGGTAAAGAATTGGACATACAAATATATGAAGCATACAGAATGCCACATGCCCGTGACATGAAAAAATCTACACCTAGGCATATCATCATAAAAGTCCCAGATATTCAAAAAAAGAATGAAATACTGAGCACAGCCAGAGAAAAGAAAACAGTTACATTCCAAGGGAAGCCCATCAGGATCAGAGCGGACTTCTCAACTCAAACACTCAGTGCAAGAAGATCCTGGAGTGAAGTCTTCCAAGCCCTAAAGGAAAACAACTTCCAACCCAGACTCATGTATCCTGAAAAACTATCCTTCAAAATTGATGGGGAAATAAAATACTTTCATGACAAAGAACACTTGGAAAACTTCACAAATATGAAACCTGTGCTCCAAAACATTTTAAAGAATATCTTGGAGAAAAATAAGGAAAGTTACAAATCCATAAGACCTAACCAAGTCAACCCATGGGACCAAACAAGAAACTGATGGGGAAAGGGCGAAAGTAGAATAACACAGCCAAGAACAGGAAAATATGGCAGCACTAAATTTGCCTACATCAGTCATAACCATTAATGTCAATGACTTAACACACCAGTTCAGAGATACAGACTGGCAGAGTGGATCAAGAAGCAAGATCCTACAATATGCTGCATTCAAGAAACACACCTAATTCAGAAAGAAACCCATGAACTAAAAGTAAAGGGATGGAAAACAATACTCCATGCGACAGGAAACAGCAAGAAAGCAGGAGTGGCAATTTTATTTGTAGACAAAATAGACTTCAAGCCAAAACTGATAAAGACAGATAAAGATGGACACTATCTTTTAGTTCAGGGAAAAATCCAAGAGACAGAAATCACAATCTTAAATATCTATGCTCCAAATTCTAATACATCCAACTATATAAAACAAATATTAATGGACTTGAAAAACCAGATAAACTCCAATACAATAATAGTAGGGGACCTCAATACCTCACTGTCACAAAGAGACAGATTGACTGGACAAAAAGTCAATAAAGAAATCCTTGAGCTCAACCAGACTCTTCAGCAAATGGACTTAATAGATGCCTACAGAGTATTTCACCACATAAAGGCAGAATTTACATTCTTCTCAGCTGCTCATGGATCATTCTCCAAAATAGATCATCTGCTCATTCATAGAACAGGTTTAAGTAAATATAAAGGGATTGAAGTTATCCCTTGTATACTGTCGGACCACAGTGCCCTGAAATTGGAGCTGAATAACAAAGGAAAGCTCAGGATCTTCACAAACACATGGAAACTGAACAACACTCTGCTGACCAATCAATGGGTCACAGAACAAATTAGAGAAGAAATTTAGCAGTTCTTACAATTAAACAATAACCCCAGTACAACATATAGAAATTTCTGGGACACAATGAAAGTAGTTCTACGAGGAAAATTCATAGCAGTGAAAGCCTACATCCAAAAAATGGAGCAAGCTCAAATAAACAACTTAATGCTGAACCTCAAGTGACTAGAAAGAGAGGAGCAAGACAAACCAAAAGCTTGCAACAGGCAAGAAATTATAAGGATCAGGGCAGAAATTAATGCAATAGAAACCAAGAGAATGGTTCAAAAAAATCAATGAATGGAAAAGTTGGTTCTTTGAGAGTATAAACAAAATTGATAGACCCTTAGCCAACCTCATTAAACAAAGGAAGGAAAAGGCCCATATCTATGCTATTAGGAATGAGAATGGAGAAATTACTACCAACCCAGAAGAAGTCCAGAGGATAATAAACACCTACTTTGAAAATTTATACTTCAATAAAATGGAAAATGTAGAAGAAATGGATAGATTTCTAGACACATATGAACTCCCAAAGCTGAATAAAGAAGATATAGAAATGTTAAATGCCCCAATAACAATCTGTAAAATTGAAAATG
>PVIR01006513.1:38279-65751 GCA_004026965.1 Petromus typicus
TTTTACTGCTGAATTCTATAAAACTTTTAAAGAAGAGTTAGTGCCTCTACTTCTGAAACTCTTCAATGAAATTGAAAGGGAAGCAGTACTCCCAAACTCATTCCTGGAAGCAACCATTACCCTGATTCCAAAAGCAGAGAAAGACCCAACCAAAAAAGAGAACTACAGGCCAATATCTCTAATGAATATCGATGCAAAATTCCTCAATAAAATCCTGGCAAACAGAATACAGAGAATTATCAAAAAGATTATACACCCTAATCAAGTTGGATTCATCCCAGGGATGCAAAGACGGTTCAACATACGTAAATCAATCAATGTTATACACTATATTAACAGGCTTAAGGACAAAAATCATATGGTCATCTCAATTGATGCAGAAAAACGCATTTGACAAAGTACAACACCCATTTATGTTCAAAACTCTACAGAAGATCAGAATAGATGGTCTGTATCTCAAACTAATAAAAGCTATCTACGAGAAACCATCAGCCAGTATCATACTAAATGGTCAAAAATTGAAACCTTTCACACTAAGATCAGGAACAAGACAAGGATGCCCTCTCTCACCATTTCTATTCAATATAGTTCTTGAAATATTAGCCATAGCAATTAGGCAAGAGAAAGAAATAAAAGGAATAAAAATTAGAAAAGAAGAAGGTAAATTGTCATTATTTGCTGACGACATGATACTCTATCTAGAGGATTGTAAAAACTCAGTTAAAAAACTGCTGGACCTAATCACCAATTTTAGCCGCATAGTTGGTCACAAGGTCAACGTTCAAAAATCAATAGCCTTCGTATACACAAACAGTAGACCCACTGAGATAGAAATTGGAGAGTCAGTCCCTTTCATAATAGCACCCCAAAATACTTAGGAATCAATCTAACAAAGGAGGTGAAAGACCTCTACTCTGAAAACTATAGCACTCTGAAAAAGGAGATAGAAGATGATATCAAAAAATGGAAAGACATACCTTGCTCCTGGGTAGGAAGAACCAATATTGTCAAAATGGCTATATGCCCAAAACTACTCTACATATTCAATGCAATCCTGATTGAAACCCCTACACCATATTTCACAGATCTAGAGAAAAAAATCCAAACTTTCATCTGGAACCACAAAAGACCTAGAATAGCCAAAGCAATTCTAAGCAACAGGGACATGGTGGGGGCTATTACAACTCCAAACCTGAAACTATACTATAAAGCCACCGTGATAAAAACTGCATGGTACTGGCAAAGTAACAGACCGAGGATCAATGGAGTAGACCAAAAGATACAGAAACTACTCCAGATACACTGAGCCACCTCATCTTTGACAAAGGAGACAAAAATCCTCAATGGAGGAAAGATAGCCTCTTTAACAAATGGTGCTGGAAAAACTGGGCTTTAACTTGCCAAAGACTAAAACTAGATCTAACTCTTCCACCGTGTACCATGCTAAAATCAAAGTGGATAAGAGACCTAAATATTAAAACAGACACTCTAAACCTACTGCAAAACAGGTTATGTAAAACTCTTGAAGACATTGGCTTAGGGAAAGACTTCATGAAGAAAAGTTCTATAACACAGGAATTGGCTGAGGAAATCAACAAATGGAACCTCATTCTTTTAAAAAAGCTTCTGCACAGCAAAGGAAACCACCATCAGAGCAAAAAGGCAACCAACAATGTGGGAAAAAATCTTTATCAGCTCTTCCTCAGACAAAGGGTTGCTATCTACAATATATAAAGAGCTCAAAAAAATCAGCCCACCCAAATTTAAACACCCAATTCAGAAATGGGCATCTGAAATGAACAGATATTTTTCAGAGGAAGAAGTAAGAGCAGCTAAGAAGCATATGAAGAAACGCTCAACATCATTAGTCATTCGAGAGATGCAGATGAAAACAACATTGAGATTTCATCTCACTCCACATAGAATGGCTGCCATTTCAGATTCAGCCAACAGCAAATGTTGGCGAGGCTGCGGAGAAGAAGGAACCCTTCTGCACTGTTGGTGGGACTGTAGACTCGTACAACCCCTGTGGAGAATCAGTTTGGATATTCCTCAAAAAGCTAGGATTGATGGTCCCATTTGACCCAGCCATTGCCCTGCTAGGTATATACATACAAGAATTAAAAGACTCATATCACAGTGACATATGTACACACATGTTTATAGCAACTCAATTTGTGATTGCTACATCTTGGAAACAACCCAAGTGTCCATCAACTGGAGACTGGATAAAAAAGCTGTGGTTTTTCTACAGAATGGAGTATTACTCTGCCATAAAAAATGATAAGTTTGAATCATTTCTACTTAAATGGACATACCTTGAGGATATCCTCATAAGTGAAATAAATTTGGCACAGAAAAGTACATTTCACATGTTTTCTCTGGTCTAAGAAAACAAAGCTATAAATGAGTTCTAGAATGTATGTTATATATTGTGAAATAGAAAATGCTCAGAGTAAAATAGGGTGAAGGGGGAAAAAGGATGAGATTGTAACAAAAAAGTAAGGAAACAAATTTTATATATATGGGGGGGTGGTAGGGTGGGTAGCGCTTTGGGAAAAATGAGAATTAAGTTGTGTCTTATACTGGTACAAATCCCCATTATAGAGTGCAATCATGATGCGTTTATGTAATGTACCAATAAAGATTAAAAAAATTTTAAAAAAAGATCAGAAAACAATGTTAGTGAAGTGAGATTTTAGGTTCAGTTTTGTTTAAAAAGATACAAACAGTTGTGACTTCTTTCCACGTGCCTTGGTAGAGATCCCGTTTTGAACAGTTTTTCGATTACTGTGTTTTAGTAAATGGTTGTAAATAAAAATAAAAATATTTTTAACCTGCCATTTAACTTTATTCCTGTTTGGTGACTTCCCAAGTATGTTAGCTAAAGAATCAGTTACCCCCTTTTGCTTAAGTCTAAGATTTTCTGTCTTCTCAGAGGTCACACTTTTCTCTTTTTCTTTTTTGCACTTTATCAGCATTTCCCTTTAGAGAAACTCAGGCCTTATAAGTCTCACACTCTGAGCAGAGGGCTGCACTCCATAAAGGACTAAGACAGAGATAGGTAACGTGTACATTCTTTTAGCCTAGTCATTTCTTTTCCCCAGGTCAGTATTTAGGTCTGAGTCTTTCATGTACTAGCCCACAATGGTGCACCACTGGACCATTCTCATAAGAGTTTCATATTCTTCCTCAATCTGTCTTCCTGCTCTATCTTCAATCTGCACATGTTCATACAACAGACTTGTAGCCAGCCCTCTGTTGCTGTTCTTTCCTTGTTTACTTTCTCTTTGTTCCAAATGACTCTCTCCTCTCTGACTTTGACCCTTTCATCTCACATCATCATCATCACCTGATGTAGCTCAACCAATCATCTCATTCTATCAAGTTCAAGAGAACTTTATTTGTAAAACAAGTTAAAATACATTCATAGTACTTATAAAAATATTACATGAAAGCTGATAGATTTTTAAAGACTTGAGCATCTGAGATTTTGTTTTTCTCTGGTGAAAGTAAAGGACTTTCTAGAAGAAGTGTCAACCATTTGCATCATGAGCACATTGTCATCTCTTCCAGTGATCTCCTTGGGTCCATGTGGAGTTAGTCCAGCCTCTCCATCACCTCAGCCTGCAACAATTTCTCTTCCTCTTTCCTTTAAAAGTCACTCTTAAGGATGCTTCACATTTCTATTATATTTTTGATTTCCCATTTATTCTAGATTTAGGAAAGATCAATTCAACTTTAATGAATCTATCATCAGACATTATCTACCAATGCTTCATAATTTTTTTTGTTGCACAAAAGATAAAGATTTCAATAAAAAATATGACCCAAAGTAACACTGCTCTTATATTCAGTAAAGAATGAAGGAGTCAGTTTGAAATATGGTGTTCTACCACAAATACATATAATCCCCACATTAACTCATATTCCAAGTGGCCCTTGTCCAACATGAATGTTTATACTGGCTTCTCCTTTTGAATTTTTTTTTTCATAAACAACTGGCTGCTCTCCATAACTTTGCTTTTAGCATCTTTTAAAGGAACTGTGATACATAATAGTACTGTTTATGGTATATGCATAAAGAACATTTTCTCTCTAGTATGGAAAGATTCTTAGATTTTAAAAATGTATGTTTTAAGAATATAGACAATACATATAATATAAGATATAGCTATAGTAAAAATCCAAATACAAGGCCCGGGATTTAACTCAGTGGTTCTGCACCCTGCTGTGCAAGTGCAAGGGCCCAGGTTCCATCCCCATGAACCACATACAACAATGCAGGGCATGGAGATTCATGCTCACCAGAAATTAGTACCACATACCACAGTGCCAGGTGTAGAGGCTTACACCGGTAATCCTAGTGTTTGGGAGGCAGAGGCTGGAGGATTTCTGTGAGTTCTAGGCTTGCCTAGGCTACATAGTGAGCTCAGGGCCAACCTGAACTACAAAGCGAGACCCTGTTTCAAAAAAAAAAAAAAATCAAAATCCATGTATTCTTTCTTTTTTTTCTAAAAGATTAAACTTTTTATATTTTGTTAGACTATCTGAAGAAGCATGCCTCTTAGATTTAAATTTATTCAACATACTGCTTATTTTCTTTCTGTGTTATTATGCCTTGGATGTTTCATGGAAAAGGATAGCTTAGTACATAACAGGAACTTGAATAAAAAGGCTGACTCAAGCAATTTCTGGGTTTTAGTAGCAGTTCCCAGAGTTACTACAATCTTTATAATAAATCACAAAAGATCCAACTTGATTTTGTCTATAAAAGACACAATCTGGGGCCGGGGAGTTAGCTCAGTGGTTCCGGCGCCTGTCTCGCAAGCACAAGGACCCGGGTTCCATTCCCCGGTAACCACATAACAATACTGGGTGTGGAGACTCACACCCAGCAGCAACCAGTACCACATACCACAGTGCCGGGCGTGGTGGCTCACGCCTGTAATCCCAGCACTCGGGAGGCAGAGGCAGGAGGATTGTGATGTGAGTTTGAGGCTGAGCTGAGGGCCAGCCTGAAGCACAAAGCAAGACCCTGTCTCCAAAAACCTAAAAAAAAAAATAAAAATAAAAATAAATAAATAAAAAAAAAGACACAATCTGGTTTCAAAGACACACATAAGTTGAAAATGAAAGATTCAAAGAAGATATATCATAGAATTGGAAAACATAAGAAAACTAAAGAACTACCACTAACTGGACAAATTAAAAAATATGTATATATGCACAAAAATGGTCGCTGGAGATAAAGAACATTTTATAGTAATAAAAGTATCAAGCTAACATATTATCAACATATATGCACATAAAAACAGTATTTAAAAAATTCTTGAAAAAAATTCTGGGATAATTAGAAAAAAGGAATATTGAACAAAACTGATTTGAGACTTCAGTATTCCACTTTCAACAGTGAATAGAATAATTAGAAGAGCAACATGACACCGAAATACCAACCACATCTAATACATCTCTGAAACATTTCACTCAGCAACAGCAGAATATATATTTGAAAATTCCTCCACAACAGACCATATATTAGGCTTTAACACCACAGTCAATTAATTTAAAAAGATTAACTCCACATAGGGTAAAATTAGAAATAATAATAGAAGTAACATTGAGAAATTCATTACATCGAAATTAAACAGACACTCCTAAATAATCAAAGGATTTACAAAGGAGTTGCTAGAAAAATCAGTGGAAATGAAAATACGCTATACCAAAACCTATGGAATGCAGTTATAGCAGAGCTGGGAAGGAAATTTATAGCGATAAAGACCTATATTGAGAAGAAAGCATTCAAATCAGTAATCCAAACCTTCACTTTAAGACACTAGAAAAGGTAAAACTAAATCTAAATACAGTAAGGTGATGTAAACAATAAGGATTAAAGCTGAACTGAGTTAAATAGATAAAGGAAATATAATGGGTAAAAATGAATGAAGTCAAAATTTGAGTTTAACCTGCACCACAAAAAATAAAGATTGAGGAAAAAGTAGATGAAACTAGAATTACTAAAAATTAACAGTAAAAGAGATCACGACTGACTTTACAGAAATAAACAAGGATTGAAAGAGAACAACATATAGAAGTGCATGTCAAAAGTTTGGATGACTTAGATGAGATGCACAGATTTCTAAAAAGACACAAATTATTAAAATTTATTTAAGAAAGAGAAAATCTGAATAGGTTCTTAACAAGTGATTGAAATAAGAAGTTTAGCACTTCCTGCAAGGAACAGTCTTGACACAGATGGCTTTAATGGTGAATATTATTTAACATTTAAATAAGTAGCATCATTTTCTAACAAACTTCCCTGAAACACTAGAAGCAGACTGTCATAGACTAAAAGTCATATGCGAAATCCTAACCAAGAGCTTACTTTAAATCCTAACTCCCAAGGTGATCCATAGTACTAGATGGCGGGGTGCTAGAAAGATGACAAGTTCATGAGGGTGGAGCCCTCATGAATGAAATTAGGGCCAAAAGCACCCACACTCCTTCCACTCGGTGTAGGTACAGTGAGAAAACAGCGGTGTATGTAATAGAAGGCAGCCTTGACCAGGCCCTGCATTCACTGGTGCTCTGATCTAGCCCTTTCCAGACTCCAGAACACAGAAACACATTGCTGTTTATAAGCCACCTAGCAAATGGTATTTTTAAAAATTCAAATTTTTATTCGTCTGGGCCGGGGAGTTAGCTCAGTGGTTCTGGCGCCTGTCTCGCAAGCGCAAGGACCCGGATTCGATTCCCCGGTAACCACATAACAATACTGGGTGTGGAGACCCACACCCAGCAGCAACCAGTACCACATACCACAGTGCCAGGCGTGGTGGCTCACGCCTGTCATCCCAGCACTCGGGAGGCAGAGGCAGGAGGATTGCTGTGATGTGAGTTTGAGCCTGAACCACAAAGCGAGACCCTGTCTCCAAAAACCTAAAAAAAAAAAAAATTTATTCGTCTATTATGAATACAAGTCATCATCACATTCAACATTAAGAATTTGTACCATAATATGACACAACTTCTCATTTTATCCCCTTCCCCCACCCATCCTGTAACCCCCTACCCTCTATATACATAAGAATTGTTTCCTTTTTTTATTATACCACAATCTTTTTCCTTCTCATTATTTACCCTTACACCCTCTTTCCTTTTTTTTTTTTTAATCTTTATTGGTACATTAAATATACACATCATGATTGCACTCCATAATGGGGATTTGTACCAGTATAAGACACAATTTAATTCTCATTTTTTCCCATAGCCCTACCCACCCTACCACCCCCATATACATAAAATTTGTTTCCTTACTTTTTTATTACAATCTCAACATTTTCCCCCTTCTTCCTGTTTTACATTGAGCATTTTCTATTTCACAATATATAACATACAATGCTAGGACTCATTTACATCTTTATTTTTTCATACCAGAGAAAAGATGCGATATGTACCTATCTGTGACCTATTTATTTCACTTATGAGGATATCCTCAAGGTATGTCCATTTAAGTAGAAATGATTCAAACTTATCATTTTTTATGGCAGAGTAATACTCCATTCTGTAGAAGAACCACAGTTTTTTTATCCAGTCTCCAGTTGATGGACACTTGGGGTGTTTCCAAGATGTAGCAATCACAAACTGGGCTGCTATAAACATGGGTACACCCTCTTTCCTTTTAAATATTTTCCACTTCACAATATCAACTATATATTCTAGAACTCATTTACATCTTCATTTTCTCATACCAAAGAACAGATATAGTATTTACACATTTGTGATCTATTTATTTCACTTATGAGGATATCCTGAATGTACATCCATTTGAGTATGAATGACTCAATTTTATCATTTTTAATGGCAGAATAGTACTCCATTCTATAAAAGAACCACATCTTCTTTATCCAGTTTCCAGTTGGTGAACATTTTGGTTGTTCCCAAGATTTAGCAATCATAAACTGAGCTGGTATAAGCATTGGTGCACATATGTCGCTCTGATATGATTCTTTTAATTCTTGTGTGTATATACCTAACAGAGCAATGGCCAAGACAAATGGGACCTGCAATTCTAGCTTTTTGAGGTATCTCCACACTGATTTCCACACAAGTTGTATGAGTCTACAGTCCCACCAACTATGGAGAAGTGTTCTTTTTTCTCTGCAGCCTCACTAACACTTCTTGCTGGCTATTTCTGAAACAGCAGCTATTCTTGTGGAGTGAGATGAAATCTCAGTGTTTTCATTTGCATCTCTCTATTAACCACTGATGTTGAGCATTTCTTTATATGCTTCTTAGCTGCTCTTACTTCTTCCCCTGAAAAGTATCTGTTCATTTCAGATGCCCAGTTTTGAATTGGATCTGTATATTTGGGTGGGTTGATTTTTTTAAGCTCTTAATATATTCTAGATAGTGGCCCTTTGTCTGAGAAATAGCTGATAGAGATTCTTTCCCACACTGTTGGTTGCCTTTTTGCACTGTTGGTGGTTTCCTTTGCTGTGCAGAAGCTTTTTAGAAGAATGAGGTCCCATTTGCTGATTTCTTCTGCCAATTCCTGTGCTATAGAGGTTTTGTTCATGAAGTCTTTCCCTAAGCCAATGTCTTCAAGAGTTTTACATAACCTGTTTTGCAGGAGGTTCAGAGTGTCTGTTTTAATATTTAGATCTCTTATCCACTTTGATTTTAGCTTGGTACATGGTGAAAGAGTTAGATCTAGTTTTAGTCTTTGGCAAGTTAAAGCCCAGTTTTTCCAGCACCATTTGTTAAAGAGGCTATCTATCCTCCATTGAGGATTTTTGTCTCCTTTGTCAAAGATGAGGTGGCTCAGTGTATCTGGAGTAGTTTCTGGATCTTTTGGTCTACTCCCTTGATCCTTAGGTCTGTTACTTTGCCAGTACCATGCAGTTTTTATCTCAGTGGCTCTACAGTATAGTTTCAGGTTCAGGATCGTAATACCCCCCCCAACACACACACACACCATGTCCTTGTTGCCTAGAATTGCTTTCACTATTCTAGGTCATTTATAGTTCTAAATGAATATCTGGATTTTTTTTCCTCTGGATCTGTGAAATATGCTGTTGGGATTTCAATTGGGATTGCATTGAATCTATATAGTAGTTGTGGGAGTATAGCCATTTTGACAGTCATACACCCTGACCAAGTTGGATTCATCCCAGGGATACAAGGATGGTTCAACATACAGAAATCAATGAATGTAATACACTATATTAACAGACTCAAGGACAAAAACCAGATGGTCATCTCAGTTGATGCAGAAAAAGCATTTGACAAAATACAATACCCATTCATGTTCAAAACCCTACAGAAAATTGGAATAGATGGTCTCTATCTCAAACTAATAAAAGTTCTCTATGAGAAACCATCAGTCAACATCATACTAAATGGTCAAAAACTGAAACTTTTCACACAAAGATCAGGAACAAGACAAGGATACTCTCTCTTATCACTTCTGTTCAATATTATCCTCAAAATATTAGCCACAGCAATTATGCAAGAGAAAGAAATGAAAGGAATAGAGACAGAAAAAGAAGTTAAGTTGTCATTCTTTGCTAATGACATGATACTCTATCTAGAGGATCCTATAAAATCAACTAAAAAACTGCTGGACTTAATCAACAAATTTAGTAGCGTGGTTGGATGCAAGGTCAATGCTCAAAAGTCAATCACCTTTGTATATATGAACAGTAGACCCACTGAGAGAGATATTGGGAAGTCAGTCCCTTTTACAATAGCATTCAAAAAAATTAAATATCTAGGAATTAGTCTAAGAAAGGAGGTGAAAGACCTCTATCCTGAAAACTATAGCACTCTGAAAAAGGAGATAGAAGATATCAAAAAATGGAAACACATTCCTTGCTCCTGGGTAGGAAAAGCTAAAAGACTCAATTTTAAGAAATGGGCTACTGGAATGAACAGACACTTCTCATAAGAAAAACTGGAAATGGTCAATGAATATATTAAAGTGTTCAACATTGTTGGTTCCTGGAGAAATACAATTTAAAACAACGCTGAGATTCCATCTTACTCCAGAAAACATAATTCTCATCAAGAAATCAAATAACATGCCAAATAGACTGTGGGGGGGAAAAAGGAACACTTCTACTTGGGAGGGTGTATAAACTAGTGAAACCATCATGGAAATCCATATGGAGATTCTTTAAAAAACAAAAATTAGAAATTGTATTTCATCTAATCCATCTGGAAGACTGACTAATATTGCAAGAGATGAATGGGGCAGGAGAGAAGAGTTTAAAGAGCAACTGCAAAAACTCACAGGAGATGAATTAAATGTAAATAAGTGCAACAAGGCTGGCAATAACAAGAGAAATATTGGAAAGTAATGTATCTTGATCATAATTATACATCAGAAGTATCTAGACGGCCTTAGAAGCTGGTTGCATAGTTAATACATTATTGTGTGATGCTTTGTTTTCAGGTTTGCCTATCAGTTGTAAATACCTCAAGAGCTCTCTTCCTTTTTATCATGTGGAAACAAGTTTCAGAATCACTGACTTTAAATACAGAACACAAGACCTGGAAAGTAACTCACTGCAGGGAATCATAGAAAGGGAGGAGTCAGCAGAACTTGTGGAATTACTGTGCTGGGCGTCGTGGCGCATAAAAACATGCAGACGTTGATTCGGATTAAATCTAGAACACTGTAAGTGCGCAGATTGTAAACTACTGCAATGACTTGTTTTGAAGTTAGAATGGGCTTGGATAAAGATTTAGAGAATTTTTACGGTATGTGGTCCTGGTCCAATTGTATTGAAAAGATTGTTTACTCATGGCTAATGCCCCTCTTTCATTGGTATGGATGATTGAGAAATGTCTACTTTTGTTTAGTGATTTTTGAACTGAGAATTTTGTGTTAGGTAACTGAAGACTTCATTGGATGGATATTTCTGTGTCCCATTAGAATATAACTAATAGCCACCCATCAATTTCCTACTGCTAGTTCTTAGTGTTTTGAAATAAAAGGAGAGGTAATTGGTACAAACTATAAATGTTACAGCGCTGTTATACACAGGTACATTTCATCTGGAACTATCAGTGACCCTATACAATTAAATGATATAATATGATAATACAACTGCTCTTCCATGAGATATGAATAAATATTAAAAATTCATTTTACAAGAGAAAAATTAAAGGAAGGTTGCTTTACTTTTAGTACGAAAGACAGGATATTTTTGTTTCCTTAATATTTTCTCTGGAAGCTTCTTTCAAATTTACAAATATGCTTCACTTAGTCATTTAGAATAAAAGTAATCATTGAAATAAATATAATTACAAAGTAGTTTACTTCCAAATATTTTTACTTTAAAGATGTGTTGAGACATCTAAATAACCTTAAAGACCTAGCCCTTGAACTCTTCAGTTTTTCATTTATACCAAAAATCTGAACACTGGATGGAAGACTTTCCTTGTTTCATATTTTTTACTAAACCGATGAGTGAGAAGAAAGCCTTTAAAAGAGGAAAAACTTGCTCAAACGAAGAGTCAGAAAAGAGTTAAAATGGATCTGTGGTTCATCTACTATGAGTGGTTTCTCTGATTTATGAAGCTCTTAGGTATTGAATGAAAACGAGTGATATCTACCTTTTTACCATCTCTTCCCTATTTCCTTAACATTGGCAGGAATAATAAGTAAATGCAACAGCCGTATATGAACTGTCTGGAAATAACCAGACCCTCAGACACCAAATATTAATAGATTGCTCTACTTAGATAGAAGGTCTACCTTCATCACCAGAATCTAACTTTGTGGACAATGATATTGCTCTGCTCAAGCAGGTTCAGTCCTAGTCAGTGAAGCACTTAGCAGGACCTTCTGGAAGGCTTCTGAGAAAATGTCCCTTTCTTAACAATAAGATACGGGGAAGAACAACAGCCGGCTTTTTTTTTTTTTTTTTTTTGGTGGTACTGGGGATCAAACTCAGGACCTTGTGCTTAAAGGGTAGGGCCTGGAGCCACTGAGCTAAATCCTCATCCCCTGACATGGTCTTTTTAAAGTTAAACTTTACTATAAGATATAAGGTCTGAAAATACCACAGCCATCTTCTGGATCATGAAGGTATATAATTGAAGACAAAATTTGATACTTGAAGAACTAAAAACTTAAAAATAATTTGAGTTGTTGGGGTGGTTTAATTTACCAAACTAAAAGTGTCTTTACTTCTGAATATCTTACTTAGGTGAGATCGTAAAATTTCCTTATTGAGTTATTTGAGTTCTATTATTTTCATTCTTCAAAATTCAAACTGCATGAAATTTGAACTATTCAAAATTCAAACTGTTTGGAATTCAAACTGAATCAATGACTACAAATCTTAGTGGCTTTTTCACACATCAGTGTGAGGTAATATTTTATCTGTCATCAGTACAGTTTTTGCTGAGTGATTATTTGAAAGTATAATATATAATGGAGATATGATTGTTTTTCAAGATTTTCCTTCACACAAATGCTTGGATTCATTTTTACCTTATTTATTAATACAGTTTTCCATGTGTATGAAAGTAGATTTGAAAGTATGTGTTTAGTAAGAATATAAATAAGTAATTTAAACTATCTTATACACGTTAGAATTGATAGTACGGTTCTGAAACTACATTACCAATAATAACACTTCACTGTTATATTAGTCAGCTTTCCATTGTTGTAACAAAATAGTTGAATAAATAAACTTAAAGGAGGAAAAGTTTATTTTGGCTCACTGGTTCAGAAGTATGAGTTCATTGTTTCTGAGCCTGTAATGAGGAAGTATGTATTCAGAAGGTTGTAGTGGAGCAAAGCTGCTTCATGTTGACCAGAAGCAGAGAGAAACTGAGTCAAAAATATGAACTTCAAAGACATGACCTTTAAGTGACCTACTCTTTAGCTAGATCCCAGCTCCTAAAGTTTTCACAACCTCCTAGTAGCATCATCACCCACTGAGGATGAAGCTTTCAACAGAGAGCTTCATTTTGGGCACTGTCCAAGTCCAAACTCTAACGCTGTGCCCCTGCCTCCCAGAAGCGTCTCACAATCTCACAATGAAAACCACATTCAGTCAATCTCTAAAAGTCCTCATATCATAATATTTCTAACATTGCTCAAAAATCCAAATCTCAACTCTGTCCTGAAACTTGAGACAAACTTTTAGCTGTGAGCTTTGTTTAAAAAAGTTATATACTCCCACATAAATAATGGCACAGGGTAAATATTTCCATCCCAAACTGGAGAAATAGGAGAATGCTAAGGATGAAGGGACTAAAGCAAGACTGAAAACCCAGCAATGCAAACTCTAAGTCTTGCAGTTTCATATCCAGCATGCAGGACGCATAATGGCATGATGCAAACTGCAAGGGACTTAGGCAGCCCTCTACCTACGGCCTTGCCAACTGTAGACTCCATGGCCCATTGCTCTGGTTCTGTTCATTGCCTGAAGTTTTCCATGGAAGACATTTCACATTCCTGGCATTCCTGACTTCTTGGAGTTTCCATTACTGTTTCAGCTTTACTCTTGTTGCTCCATGTATGGTGCTTTCAAGAGCTGCCCACAGTGATTCTGGTTTTGCCATAGACTGCCTACTTCTCAGGATTTCCTGTGAAACTTGAGTAGAGAATCCTGTGAGATCAGAGCACATGCATTCTCCCTGCCTGCAAAACCAGCAGTGTGTAGAAAATGACCAGTTTGAAAAATAGCTCTTCCCCTTGGAGCATCGCTACAGCAGCCTTTGACTGCCTGGACAGCCGAGTATGGTGAAATGATTTCTGCACAAAAAGCTTTCTAGGCATCCTATGAAACCAGGATGCCCAAATGTGGTCTCGAGTTTTCAAAGGAGCTCATACTTTTGCAGCCTTAAGCCTGCAATGGTTAGAACATGGCCAGTTCCTGAAATGAATGCCCTGAAATGAAACAAAGGCAAATTCCTTCTTGTCCTCTGCAAAATACTTTTCTCTTAATTGTATTAATCTCTTTAGCCACCACATTCTCCTTGACCCCTGATTTACATCCTACTTATTTTCTAGCCAAGTTGCCTTTTTTCCCTAAATATTCCCAGCCTGGGATATATATATATATATATATCCTAGTCAAAAGTATCCAGCAATGCTCACGTTACAGCCTGAATGTTGTGCTGCCTTGGAATTTCCCCCATTAGATCAAGTAGTCCATCACTTTTAAGCTCGTCTTCCCGTAAAATCTCAAGGCAAGGCCAGAGTGTAGCTGAGTATTTTGCAAGAACGGACAAATGGCCAATAGTCCCATTCCCGAGTCCCTATCCACAACGGAAACCTCATGAGCAAAGTCTTTACTCTCCACCTTTTTTATTAGCATTCAGATCTTCTAAGCTCACACCAAAATGCTCATTTAGTTTTGCTTGTAGCATTTTAAGCATTTTCTAGTCCCTTCTCCAGACTTTCCAAATTTCTCCAGTTTCGTAGTTTCCGAACAACATCATTGGGCATAGTCAGAGAAAAATCCCAAATTTCTTGCATTCATCATTTTAACGTTGTGTGACAAAACACCTGATAAGCTCAATTTAAAGGAGAACAGATTGGTTTTTGGATCATGGTTTCAGAGACTTCGGTTTGTGGTAGGCAGGGTCCATGGGTCACTACAGGTCCAAGGCCTGTAGTGAGACCACACATCCTGGCTGAAGGGAATGACAAAGCTCTCACAGTGACCAGGAGCAGAGAGTGGAAGTATGGGGGTGGGGGGGTCAAGAGACAAAACACACACTACATAGGCCTGGTCCCCTGGTGTCCGCCTCTTCTAACTAGACCCTGCTGCCTAACATTTCTGCCTCTTCCTCTAGCAACACCTGTGGCAAACCTTTGGTAACAAACACTCTGCTCTAGCATGTGTGTCCTAAGTTGACCACCACCGCCCTATGCTGTCCAACCTCAGGGACATATTTACATAGTGGCCTTTTGAATAGCTGTGCCCATTCCGCTTGGTGTACAGCGGGCACTGAGCTGTAATGTCAGCTCCCTGGACTTGTGCGACATGGATATTTTGCTCACATTATTTACCAAAACTGTTCATTTAGTGTCTGCTTGCCCACCAGGGGGAAACAAGCATATCATGTGCAGCTTTGTATCACTGTCTGTAGAAAACTGCCTGGCATATGATTAGTGGGGAGTTTGTGTTTATTGCACCAGAGAAGAGACAAACGCATTTACTTCATGGCATAATAATGTTACAAAGTACAGTATGTGATTCAGATGTTCTGAATTATCTTTTGTTGTTTCACTAAACCTTAATGGCTTAAAGTAAGGGCCGTCGTGTTCCACATCTGATTTTTGAGGGCTAGGAATTTCTGCAGAATTCAGCTAGGTCACTCGTATCTTCTACGTGGCTCCACTTTCAAGGATCCATGGAGACCCCAAAGCACCGACTTTTAAGGAAGATTTGCAAATATTTGATTTTACTTATTTCTTGTCTGAAAGTATCACAACAGTGCTTCACAGAGGCAAGTAAGTGGTTTTGTTGGCTAATTTGTCTTTACTAAAATGGTTTAAATATGACTTTCTCAATTAATGTTGCCATTTTTAAGTGGCTTCATGGTGGTCTGTCATTAAACTACCATAAGTACTTTCAGATACTTTCTACCCCTCAAGAAAGAGATTAAGTACACTGACAAGTAGAAAGATATTAAGGATGTTTGTGTGTTTCATGACTTCTGCTAAGACTAGCATCTCTTTAACCAAATGTTACAGATCCTCTATATGGACATTTGCCCTAAGGTTTAGAGCACAAATAAGAAAAGGAATCTCAATGACCTAGGGGATCAGTTTTGCCCTTATAAGTTTTGATCACAACCTTTCCAGAAATCATCCTAAATGTTTTGAAAATGTGCTTCATGCATTCTGTTAAATAATGCTGGAGACAGTTTCACTCATATTTCATTAAAATTCAAGAGAAAATGTCACCAGTAATCTCTCAATGTTTACATATCAAATTTCTAAGGTGGACTTTGGGTAATATTTGATTTTGCATATTGTCTGGCTGAAAGGATCGTAACAGTGCTTCACAGAGGCAAGTGAGTACATTTGTTGATGGATTTGTCTCTTTTAAAATGGTTCAAATCTGACTTTGCAGAGTAATCTTGCCACCTTTGGGTGGCTCTGTGGTGGTCCTTGAGGTAGGGCTTATGCTTGTCTGTTTTCTCAGTCTTTGGGGGGGATATTAATGCTGCGCACAATTCAGCAGCTGAAGCCTGAACCCAGGCAATGTAGTGGAGCTGGGTTCCAGCTACATGGATTAAAAGATAGCCTCACAGCCACTCTGTAACTTGAAGAGATCAGCAGAGCTGGGGAGTGACATTCATGGAGAGCATTCTGGAAAAGACCCACGATAGTTTCCCTGGTATTGTAAGTGTTAGAATGCATCAGATTAAACTCTGACAGACTGGCCCATCCCAAAAGAGGGGCTGATAAAACTGCTGGTGACAAAGTAAGGCTGCCCGTGACGAGACCCAGAGCTTTTGTCATACATGTCAAGTGGAGGATTCCTTTTTCAATTCGGCCTAGGATTAATTGTGCTCCCCTACGTGACTAGTTTATTTTCACACTCTGGACACTGTGAGCAGGTAATCGCTCAAATATCTCTATCCTACTACCCATAATCAAGTTTTCAGAGGGAGTCCAGTTCTAGTAAGTATAACAGAGTTCATGGCATCAAATGAACTACACCGAGGACGTCGCTGGTCCCATTTGGCATCTGTAAACCTATTTCCTTTGTACCCCAAATTTAAAATGTTTAAATACATAGGATATATTGCTATATTCTATGAGTGAATCTATTAGTTGCCTAAAACTATTTTGAGAACAAGAATGGGATACAGGTAAATAAAAATTCAGAAGAACATGTGCTATGGAAAAGAATAAAATTATTTTATTATATTTATTTTCACCTGCTCTGAGATAAAGTAGCTGTTTATAGATTTCAATTTACAGCTTTTAGTGGATAAAGCAGCTGTCTCTAGATCTTGACCTAAGACTTTTAGTAGAGTAGCATTATTTATTTTTTTCAAAAACAGAAGAAATAGGGAGAAGTTATATTCAATGTCTATGGATAATTCTTGGAGAGGGATACCTTCTATTATGCCATTATGCAGCCACAAAGAGTTAGTGAGTGGAGGAAGAAACGAGGACAGCCCTACCCTCCTCCCAACCCCAAATCGTACTATATAATAAGCAGAAAGAGCGCCTGGTTCTGCTGCCTGCGCCCGGGGCAATGGATTCCTGGCTCAGGGCCTTTAACTGCTACAGAAACACTGCTCCGACTTGTAGTTATGTGTGGTAAAAATAGTACTACCATATAATTGTGTTTTACAAACACATTCATATATAATGTTCTCTGTGTTGTATGTGAATATATCTGATACATATAATGTAAACAATTTTTGTGCTTATATGACTAATAATTTTTGCAGCATCTGTTCCATGAAAAAATGTACTCCAGCTTTACTAGTAAACTTTCTGAGCAAAATTTATTTGTGAATTGGGGGCATTCTTTGCCTATGTCAAATACACTTTTTGTGAGATAAGAAAATGAACACAGGCAAAAATCTTCATTCAACTCAATGGAGGAAAAGGGACTAAAGGATTTCAGTGTGGTGTGAACAAGTCACACAAATGTTTAATCTTGTGGTATGAAGAGGGTGGAGACTTCGTCTAAGTGTCGTGTTTAGAGGTAAGGTCTGTGGGAGGTGATTAGATTAGATAAAATGTTCAGGATGAAGCTCTGGGACTGAATGCTGGTGGCCTTACAAGGAGAGGAACAGGAACGAGACACGTGGACACAGCCTTGTCTTCTGTGTCTTGCCATGTAATGCTGGGCAGTCTGCTCATCACTATAATGAGCTAGTGCCACGCCACACCCTTGAATTTCCATAAGTATGAATTAGATAAACCTCTTTTCACTATAAAGTTAGCCTGCCTCTGGTATATTATTATAGGAACAAAAATCTGACTAATACAGATCTATGTATAATAATTTTCAGTAAAGACATTTTCCTGCTTGATAGGTGACACTCATGTTTCTTTGCAAAACCTCACAATTTGAGTCTTTTCCATAATCATTTTTGTTCATCTTATGAAAGGAATATATAAGTGATTCTGAGGGGAATTTTGAAAGATATTTAAACTATGACATATTTAAACTTTTAATAGTAAAACTAAAACTCCATAAAATTATATCGGGGATGACATTTGAGCATGTAAAAGTAAGGGAAAAATGGGTAATTTTAAAAGAACACGTTATGAAACCAAGTTAACATCTCTTCTTTATCCATAATTGGCATTTATGGTTTTTTTTTTTTTTTTTTTTTTTTTTTTTTTTTTTTTTTTTTTTTTTTTTTTTTTTTTTTTTTTTTTTTTTTTTTTTTTTTTTTTTTTTTTTTGCTTTTCATGGGGTGAGAGTTGGAATTTAGAACGGTCCAGAATAGCTCCCAAAAGGTAAGTTCCTATAGAAAAGAGGAGGGGAGTAGGACATTTAGTCGTTCTCTGGGTAGAGTTGAAAGAACCACGTGTGCTCATACAGCAGAAAGAACCAGAGCCAGACCAACCGAGACAAAGAGAGCAGGACATTCTCACCCCAGCGAGCGCCGGTAGCCACAGAAAAGCACACTGGGGTAAAAGGGAAGGAAACCAAAAATGAGTCTGTTGCATAAAAGGCGCAGTGGTTGTCCTGCCTGGCGGGATAGCTTTGGAGAGGCCAAGGACTGTCTCAGCTGAGATCAAGGTGAGACAAGGGACCATCTTTTCATCTGCTGCCTCTTCTGAGCCTCTCCGAAGTGGGATCTCGCCCTGAACAGCTGCCTGTGTTGCTGGGCTGCTCTAGAAAGCTCTGGGGGATGGAGAATCCATGGTGGCAGCTTGTGTCAAGGGCGTCGCAGTGGCTGACAGCAAGAGGGCAGCAGTGTGGTGATCGCAGAGGAGGGTCTGAGCCATCTCTAGGGTGACCGTCACCAGGACGTAGGCAGAGCTCAGGGGTGTGACACACACCTTGGAAGATCCCTTGCTCTTCAGTATTCCTAGTGACCCTTTATTTAGTGCTTATTTTGATTACTGTCTACTGTCTGTCAGGTTGTGTTCTAAGAATTGTATTTACATCTCATCTCATGTTCACATATCTGTAAGAAAGGTACCATTCTCACTTTTATTTCCTAGATAACTAGCCTGAAGCACACAGAGAGAAGGTGGAGCTGGCTGGAGCTGTCTAATAAATCTTGATCACAGAACTTCCAAGCCTCACTATACCCAAGTTTTATAGAACAAATTAAAACCACTGAATGAGAAATATATTTTAATTTTATCACTTCTCAAACAGCTGCCTCGAACTGTTCCAGACTTTATAGCTTTACGGATAACAATTATTTATAAGACCAACTTTGAGTTGGCCAATGTTTTAGGCAGTTTTGCAATCAGTGTCTTCCGTGTTGTATTTACTCCTCTCTTTGATGATTTCACTGGAAATTAACATCTCCACAGGGAAAAGAAGAGAAAGAAGAGATTCACCTCGCACCCGTTACCTACCAAATCCTTACAGTGGCTGAGTAGGTGTAAAGAGTGGTTTAAATAGGTGGTCATTAGGAAAGTTGAAATCCTCACTTACTTATTTTTCCATTATTTTATTTAGTGTTAAAAGTCTTTTAGGAAAGAGCTTGGCAATTACTCCAACCACGTTAGTAGCTTTTGAAAGACTGGACCACTGTAACTTAGCAGTTATCCTCACACTAAATGCCATGAGCAGAGAAGATGAGTTTATTGTCATTCATTTGACAAATAATATAGGTGGGCTTCATGCTATGATCACTGAATTATACATTTTATTCACAAACAAAGTTGCCTACCTTGACCGTGAGATAAAAGTCTTGTAATTTTAGGAGTAGTCTTAATATAATTATTACCATCTGGCCCTTCCAGTGACATTTCCCCTCATTTCTGATACTATTAGCAGCGATGTCCTTGATTCCATTCTTGAAGATTCCTTGGAATAACAGTGATCTCACAGAAATGATTAATGACTCTTAATCAGAGAATGCAGGCGGTGCTTCTGAGCACCAGGTTAAGCACTGAAGGTAGTCGGCTTCCTCACTTTTCAGAAGCCAGGCATTTTTATTAAACTTTGTGCTTCAGTGCCTTGAACAAAACTTGTAAGCAATTATTTCACTTCCTCTTATTTATTACAGTGACCTCTTAATGCTAAGCATGCTTTCAATTTTGGAAGAAAACTGACTGTTAAGTGATTTTGTAGGATGTCTGCTTTTGATGTTGTATAGTTTGTTCTTAGCATAGTCTAATTATCCCACTGGAAGAGACATTTTGTTTTCAAAGGGGATTATTCATGTCCTAAATCGTATACCCTAAAGTTGCCAAGTAATAAAAGAGATGGTTAAAATTCTAAATCATCTTGCCTAACTACTCACTAAACGCTGGTAGTGTTGGTGTTATTTTGGTGCCCACACTCCTGCATTTTTCTTGAAAAACTGCATAATTGAAGGGGTGGGGTCTGGTTTGCATTTCATCTAAATGGCTTTTACAGCCTTTCAAAAGCTGGAAATCTGCTTTATGTTGAATATCTTTTTCCACAACAATTTAGGCTCATCCTTAATGGGCAGTTTTTTTGAAACTTCAAAGTGATGAAGACTGTCAGGATACTTTATGTTGAAATATGTTCTAATATGATCTTCTCTTGACATATTAATTTTAAAAACCATTTTAATACTCCAAGTAGTTTAATTTCACTTTTATTTCTTAATAAGTAATAAATAATATTTCATATGCAGGAGAAAATCCAAGACCAACCATGCATTGGTGAGCATGTGAGCAGTATTTCTTTTTCCAGTTTCGAACTCAGCATGGATGAAATGTCTTAATGTCAGTGTATACTTTCTATCTCCCTCTGCCCACCCCTCTGGAGTTAACACAGGTGAGAACAAAAGAGCAATCAAACCATGACTCCCAAAGAGGGACTAGAAATAAGTTTTTGAGCCAAAAATTGAGATAAGGAAGGCAGTGACGTTGTGAAGATGACCCAACAGTGAGGATTAAAGATAAAAGGCAAACGCAACTGAGTGCTCCTGGTTTGTCATCGCTCCGTGACCTGAAGCCCTAGCAGAGACTCTGACTTGGTCCCCTGAACCATTTAAGAAGGTCACCTGACTTGCTCTGGAGGGAGAGACATTGCCATCTCTGCCCTCACGAATGCGTGTCTCAGCTTTCCCTAGCTCCCTTTTCTCATTCAGCCTCAGAGCCTGTGACTGCTGTTCCAAGTTAGTCTACTTTTCCCAGGTGACATGAAGAATTCTTAATTATTATTGGTGTATGATAAGAGTGTTATAGTCCCAGGGCAGAGACTAAGTGCCTCCTCTGACACTTTCTAAACATAGTATGCTAGTGTTCAAATGCATTATTCCTAGGGTATAAGCACCATATCTCTGAACAGCCAACATTGCAGTCATTATGCAAAAATTTTAAAATAAAATTAAAATGACTTCCAATACTAGACAAAAGTTCACCAGGCATTGTTCCATTTTCTTCATTAACAACATCAATTTAGTATTTTATTCTTAAAAATGGAAAAGTTCTTTCTCATAGTTGTATTTCCAAAAGAACTAAATAATACCCTGGCTGAACAAATAACTCTAAATTGACTTTTTTGTGTGAATTTCCTTCTCTTTAGGAGTCATTCGGTTCATTTTTAACCTTGTTGCCCTGTTTTTATTGACTTTTTTCTGAAAATGTTTTTAGAACTTGAATTTTCTGGCTTTATCCTTTATGTCTTATTTGAGTCTTTGCTGAATATAACCTCTGGTATTTCTTTGCACAATTAATACATCCTGAATTCTAAAAACAAAACTACTTTCTTCTTTTCAGTTAGTATTTTATTCACATTTTGGAAAATTATCTTTTTCTTTTATTAACAAGTAGATAATTATTAACACTCGGCAACAAAGTAGCAAAAGAGTAAAGAAAATAGAGAAAAGAAAAAAAACAAAGAAGATATTTTGTCTACATTTTTAGAAGTGAAATCTTCATACAATGACACTTTTCTTTTAGTTTTGTAAGTTGAAAGAAGTTGCTTCATATTGGAAGTGTCTCACTCCAGGGATTTCTGGAAGAGACTTCTGCCCCATTAACTTGGCCAAAGTGAGAGTCCTTATAAGGACTATCAGAAGATTGTACAGATGGACATGGATGTCTTCCCCTTGGGAATGAACCCAAACATACCCTGTCACCTCCACAGAGTGTGAAGGCACTTTCTGAGCTATCAAAACAGGAAACTGCAAATTACTTTCTTTTTCTTTTTAGATAACATTTTATAATAATGATACTAATAACTTATCATTACTGATAACAGTTTGGTGTAATAGAAGAGGTTTTAGAGCCGGAAAGTCTTGGGTTCAAATGCCAACCCCACGATAGTATGGCCTTACACAAGTTACTTCTACTCTTTAAACCTCGGTGACCTTATCTGTAAAATGGGAGATGATAATTGTTGTGATGATATACTTACATGAAGTATCTACTCTAATGCCTGACACATAATGTAAGCTCCATAAGTACTAGTTTTCCTATTTTAAAATCCTTTTTAAAAGTTGAAAATAACTGATATCCCACTTACTTTTTGTGTTTTATAAGCAGTGATTTGGCAATATTAACTCAAAGTTTGTGAGATAGACAAGCTTTGAGAACCCCAGCTTTCAAGTGCAATAAGAGTTACCTTTTCTGTCTTCAGAACCTTGAGTTTGCTAAGAGGACAAGGTGTCTGAAGCTTTTGTGTGATGCTCTGGAGAAAAGGGCTCCTAGGGAAAGCTTTGTGTGGTCTGCAAGATTTATATCAACTGGCTAAAGACTCCTCCTCACTCAACCTATGGAGGTGAGGAACTTGAGTCTTAGAGAGTTTCTGACTCATCCAGTTGGTGGCATTACTGAAAACTCAAAACCCTTGTGTTTCTCAGTTGAATATTCTTTCCATTATGCCATGTGGAGCTAATTGAGTCACCAGAAAATCTGCAAGGACATCAAAATAATGTTCTTTCTCTCTCTGACCTCAGTAATAACTAGTTAAGGATTTAAAATGCTTTGGAGCAAATCCTCAAAGCAGCTGCAGGTCTTCAGTATTCCAGAAGAGATATTTTAAATTCTCCAAATAAAAAAAAAATCCTGATAAAGACCTTTTTTTTTTTTTTTTTTGGCAGTAACTAAAAAACCTTCCAGCTCTGCTGTCATAAAGTGCCTATTGAAAGCTCAAATATAAAATGATCTCCTTTGAAGTGGCAGGACTGAGTATTCAGAATACCAGGATGGATGTCAGAAAAGACCCGGGTCCTAGTTCTAATGCAAGTTTACCTTTTGTGTGGCATGAAGTCAACTTTAGATATCTCTGAAGTTGAACTTATTTTTGACATTGATTTTTCTCACACAATTCTCTCTAGTTCAACAGCAAAACTGGATGGTGTGGTCATAAACTATATTCAGAGTCTGACCACTGTTCACCACTTTCACTGCTGCCCCTTTTATTGAAGCCACCAGCATCTCTTCTGTGGAAGGTAGAAGGAATCTCTGCAGTTTTGTGTGTGGTGTAAGTGTGTGTAAGTTTGTGTGTGTCCCCCACAGTCTCACGTGTGAGTCGCATAATGTTTAGTTGGGTGGCAGGAAGTGATGAATCTTTAAGAGGTGGAACCTACTGGGAGAAGCTTAGGTCATTGGGGGTGCATCCTCAGAAGGCACTGTGAACCCCAATCTCTCTGGCTTCTTGATTTGAAAAAGATTCTACTTGGTGCCTAGACAATGTGCACCTGAACTTTATTTGTTTCCAAATCTCCTGTCATTAAATGGAAAATTCCTATCATTATATGAAAAAGCATTTTTGTCAGTTTAAGTGGAAAAAATGATGTATTTTATCCCTACCCAAGGTGCTCCAATTATTTTTATAGATAAGAAAATATTGTAATTGAATGTAAAATACTTTAAAATTGTTATTACATTATGTAAGAAATTAACTGAAAATTAAAGATTAAGAAGTCTCTGCATAAAATGTAATAACATGAAGGTTTATTGTACTCAGCAAGAGAGGAAAAGAAGAATTAATGATGAGGGTTGGTAGAAAAATGTTAGTGTGCTTTGTAAGAGATATTTTTCTCTCTGGATACTTTTCTTTATTAATGCTTTTAACCATTTAGGTGATTATGGTAGCTTAGACTCGAGTTCACTTGTAACTTAAAGTTACAGCAAAGGCAGAAAATTTAAGTGAAATTAGCTAAAAATAGGAACATTTGCAAAGAACTGCAACTTACTATTTTAAATCAATTCAAACTTTTTATCTGATATTTAGTGACTAAGAATTGGTGACTAATTCAAAATAGCATGTTTTCTAAAAACTGTAATGTCAAAATATCAATTCTTAAGCTTATGTGTTGTAAGATGTAACGGTCACTTATTAGAAAAACAGGAGCTTTGGGAGTGGTAAGTTATCAAGACTCTGCGGCAAAGAGTTATGCCTTGAATATGTGCTGAGGACTGGAAGACCTGGGCATCAGACCCTGCCTCTTAAGGGTCTGCTGCCTCCCAGCAGGCTAAGGACCAGGAGTTTAACGTGAGTGGTGAGGGGGACACTACGCAAGTCAGAGCAAGTCTCCTTCAAGCATGATGAGTTTTGAATACTTGAATATATTGTTAAGCAAAATACTTTTAAGAAAAAGTATGGAATATGCAAACAAATTTGTTGTAAGTGATTGTGATTTGAGTCTCCACTGCAGAGAGTATATGGCAAAAGAGAGATAAAGGGAAGCAGAGATCCAGATGCAAAAGTTTACAAATATCTTGCTAGGGATGAGGCAGTTTAATTTGTATTATCTCACTGAGTCTTTGTATCTATCCTGTGATGTAGGCATTAACATTTAAATCTTATTTAAAAAATAGTAGGGATAAGTTCTTTTTTGGTCTTAAAGTTCAAGAGCAGTGTGATAGAATTATAACTTCATAATTTTTATCTACTTTTCATCCATTATCTTTCATGTTAACATTATAATTTAAGCACGGGCTTTAAAATATTCCTGATAGAGGAAAACTAGAGCATAACTGTGTGCTGAAGGACCCATTTTATTTCTTGTTTTTAATCTGTCATCACCATTATTTTCTTTTTAAAACTTAAAGTTGTAAAATTTAATAAAACCTAACAGAAAATAAAGTGAGAAAGATATTTGAACAACAAGATCAAATTTTATTATTAGATTCTACAGTCACAAAGTAACAAATTGCTATAAAGTTTCAAAATGCTTAATTTCAATTTCTGTACTTAGGTTACCAACAAATGGTTCACGGACCATTTCCCACTTACAGACCGTACTCTAACACGTGCCCTAGAAGATTAGTTATCTATAAAGAGAATATAATTTTTCCTCCCTGACCTTTCACGTGCATAAAGGGTGCTGGTAGACCACCTCAGTGGTCTTTTTCAGCTTTTTGAAAAAAAAAGAATCAATAGTGCGTACAATTTTCTTGCAGTGGTCTATGCGGGGGGTTAAACTGCCCAGAGCTGTCCGGGGATTTGTCAGTGCTCTGCCCGTGGTGCACACTCAGCTGGCATCCTAGGAAGGAGAAGTCTCCCCGAGATTAAGCAATGGCACATGCACACTGTGCTCCTAATTTATAGGAGTTGCTGCCTGCACTGGAAGATAAGGAGAGAATGTACATAATTGAATTCTGTCTGGATGTGGAATGCAATGCAGAAGAAGGTGGCTCTATATTGATGCCATATTTGCGTTTGCCAAAGCAATACTCTAAAAATACCACATGTCTATAAAAATTTAGCACGGGTTCATAGTTTTTCTTTGCACAGTGTGGCTGGATTTTTGCTAGAGTTTGGGGGTGCTTTCCAAGTTCTTTTTCCAGGAAAGAGAAAGGAATGTAACTTCAATTTATATCAGAAGAATTTGCCAATGTTGGATGTCTCCTGAGGTTTGGCAATATGAGATCGGCGTAACATTTTCCAAAGTGCATTTTAATGGATTAGAGCTTTCCTGTCCTGATTGTTATACTTCAGTAGATGGTTTATCAGAATAAGGCATTGGGGGGAAAAACTACAGGAGACCAGCCTCACTAAATACAAGGAGATTGTCCACTTGGTTAATGGCTTAGTTTCTTCAAATGCAGCTAGCAGTCAACTCTTTAAGTGTCAACTCTTAGGAAACACTTGTAGATATTTTTAAAAATACTGATGCCTAATGGCTGTCAAAAAATCCTGATGCCTGAATCTCATTCTTGGACACTGGGTTTACTATTCTGGAAGAGCACTGGGCATGGGTAGTTTTAAAAGTCTCAGTTAAGAATTCCATTATTCTTTGTGTTTATTATTATCCAAAACTAAAGCCTACTGTGATGAGTCAGTATAATTGAGATCAAATTCTATTATCATCATGTTATAGAAAAATGTCACTTCAGTAATTGATGAAAGTAATATGGTGTTTAGTCCCTTTTTAGATATGTGTAAAATTTCAATCAATTAGAGGAATAAAACATGACAAGTAATTTATTAAGCATTATTATGGACTTACTATGTTATCCCACTTGATTCTCATAATATTAAATTTATTGATTTATTATTTCAACTTTTTTTAGAATTACAGACAGAGGAGTACAGATACCTTATGAAAATTGTCTGTGGTCATTTAAAAAAATGCAAAGTAAAAGACTACATCTTGGGCTTTTCCTTAAGAAGACTAAAGTGATTTTATTCATTGGACAGTTACTATTTTAAAGTTAATGTCCTTGTCCCTGCATATGCATTTCTCCCAAAAATATGCACTTACTTTGCTCCAAGCCACAAAGTATCTCCTCCAACATCTATGAATTCTGAATAAAAACTTAAGGCTGGCTTTTGAATTATTCTTAATTTGCTTCTAGTCCATTTTTCTAACTTGGAGAACTTTGTTCTATTGTTGCCCAACTTGGCATCCTGTGGCTTATCTTCCAGTTTTGAAACCTGGCTTTAGGGATCAACTTGATTCTCTTTTAAAAATTAATTTTACTGGTACTCTTTTGATATACATAATGATCACATTCATCATCGAGAATTTGTTCTTGTACATGATATATCTTGCTTCTTCTGTTTTCCTCCTTCCCCTCCCCTCCCTTTAACCCTCCTTCCCTTCCTTATTTACAAAAGCTTTGTCTCCTTTATTCTTTCCCTTCCTTCCCTCTCCCATCCCCACCCTTGTTCCCCTTTCCATTTGATTAACTTGATTCTTGAATTCCACTTTTGTGGTTCAGGCTGGCCCTGAGCTCAGCCTCAAACTCACATCACAGCAATCCTCCTGCCTCTGCCTCCCGAGTGCTGGGATTACAGGCGTGAGCCACCACGCCCGGCACTGTGGTATGTGGTACTGGTTGCTGCTGGGTGTGGGTCTCCACACCCAGTATTGTTATGTGGTTACCGGGGAATCGAACCCGGGC
>PVIR01006514.1:0-65205 GCA_004026965.1 Petromus typicus
TTTTTTTTTTTTTAGGTTTTTTGAGACAGGGTCTCGCTTTTGTGGTTTAGGCTGGCCCTGAGCTCAGCCTCCAACTCACATCACAATCCTCCTGCCTCTGCCTCCCGAGTGCTGGGATGACAGGCGTGAGCCACCACGCCTGGCACTGTGGTATGTGGTACTGGTTGCTGCTGGGTGTGGGTCTCCACGCCCAGTATTGTTATGTGGTTACCGGGGAATCGAACCCGGGCCCTTGCGCTTGCAAGACAGGCGCCGAAACCATTGAGCTAACTCCCCGGCCCCCCTTACCAGAAATTCTGATGCAATTGGTCTGAAGTGAAGTTCTGCCATCAGTATTTTTTTAAAAACTCTCCAGTTATTCAAATATTAATACAGAGTTAAGAATCATACCTTATGTTAGCTTATTTTTGCTTTATCTCTCACCAATAGGCCAGCTGTATTATATAATGTATCTTTCATAAAAAATAAATGTTATAAAATGACTGTAGCATGAGTTACCTGCTATAACTGTTTCAAAATAATCTACACTCTTTTTGTCTTTTCTTTTATCAATGATCTTAAATATTAAATAAGAACATTGTTAGTAAACAATCTTTCTTAACTGATTAACCCAACAGTTATTGTAGTAGAAAAGGCCCTAAATATCATCCAGTTATAATTTCTAATTTATATAATATGACTATAGAATACAGACACTGACACCTAGAATAATCAGGTATTAACTACAATACTCTGTAGCCAACAAATGTTAGATTTAGTGCTGTAATATCATAATGTACTTATATTAGCTCACAAACACAATCTAAAAAATTATTAGGAACTTTGGCACTGAAACACACACACACACACACACACACACACACACACACACACACTTAACATTTCACTCAGTTGAGGTAGGCAGGTAGGCATCAGGACATTGGTCAGGTCTGCAATCTCTGAACGCTTGACTAAGATTGTAAGAACTATTTCCAAGACAGGTCATTCACAAAGCTACACTCAGAAGGGCTTGTTTTCTTAGCCTGGTGTTCATGTGTCTTGATTTGGCAGAAGGCTAAACTCCCCAGAGCCTGCATTTGTCTTAGTTGGAAAGCACACTGCATCTTATCTGCATTATCCTGTTAGTCACACCAACATCTCCACTTAGGAGAGCAATACATACGTTCAAGAATATAAAAATCAAGAATCCAGTGGAGCCACTTTGGGGCTGCTGACCATGGGTACTACAGTACTCTGTCTTATAATTTTAGTCCGTAATGAATCTCAAATTGGAGGGTTTTGGTAATCCTTTAAACTCCAGTAAAATTTTTGCTACCAATGAATGACAGTTGGAGTCTTATTATAACCTGACATTTCGTGGTTTGATTTGACAGTGTGTCATCTAGCAACAAGTTGAGAAAATAGAGTTTTCAAAAGTGTTTCAATAATGTGATACTTTGGCAAAATCTTCATTGATGTCATTTGACATTTTGGCATTGATCTTAAAAGGCAGATTTTTCTTTCCAGTGATCTCCGAATTCTAAAAGGGAAATTTTGTTTTAAAAGAAATTATTTTAAAAATTTGCCTCCTCTGAAAATATATGTAATCTTTTCCACCCCCCAATAAACAAAGTTTCTCAGTTACAAGAAATACATTCTACATCAGTATATAATGTACATTGACCAAATAGTACATCCTCATTTTAGATCATCACAAACCCAAATCATAAACCAAGATGCATATTTAAAAATTAGAGCTATTTTTAATTTTGTTTTTGTTTTTGTAGTTTCTGGAGATTGAACTGAGGGCCTCACAAATGCTAGGCAGGCATTCCACCACAGAACAACAGTCCGGCCCTGTTTTTCTTTTCCTTGATGTTAAAGACATTGTAATTTCTTAATTTTTTGACTTACAAAACAATATTGTGATGCAAAAAGAATTTTCTTTTTACTGTTCAATTAAAAATTTATATAAGATTATCTTTAGTTTTTGTATAGTTTTAAGAAATGATAAACTATCTATCATCTATGAAACAATTCATTTCTCATATCCTTTAAAATATTTGCTATGCTTAAAAAAATGTAAGGACTTGTACAATGCATATTTATTATTACTTATATAATTGTTAATATCTTGTTGAAACAGGATATCTTGCAATGTTAAAGGGGACTGAACCTTTCAAGTAATTTGAGTTAATGCTAATATTACTCAGCATAAGCCAGAAGGAAGGAAAACAGTCTTTGAACTGAAATTTCTCCTCTGATAAATCTAATTCAGTTTATGAAGGAAATGCCTGGAAGGGACATTTTTACTTGATGCTAAAAATGAAATACGGTTTTAAATGCTTTAAAAGCTAAATCCAAAAAGACTCCTAAAGAGTGATACACAAGTGTCTCTCTGTGACCTATATGTCAGTATGTTTATCTGGGTTTCTGAGTTCCTGTCAACCTTGGTACATATCTCTCTATGGAACACCTTTTTGTTTTTAATTAATGATCTACCATTTTCCAGAAAGTGCCTAGAGTAGGTGAGAGCTTTTGTATTCATACTTGTGGTGTATATGAATCTGACCGTTTGTAGGTCAGATGGACAGGCTATGTTCTTTTGTCGACATTTATCTTCTTCTGTGTGTCTTCCTGAGTTAAACTACTCTTTTTATTCATTGTACTCATGAACAAATACACAACTTATCCCACTCCAAGTCTTAATGCAATTGTGTTATATTATATGCACTACTTTCTACCTGCCATGTGAGCCTCTTTCTACCCACCTTTATCATCTTCTCTCTTCTCAGTGCGGCGACACAGTTAACCACCAGTTCTTTCTATCCTTTTCATTAAAAACTTTGTCTCATTACCCAACACAGATGAGTTTCTACATAGTCTTGTCATCAATTCTGCCATCTGTTTTCAGAAATGTGACGATCCTTTTAGTGACTGCAGGGGACTTTCACACCCCTACCGAGTCCCAAATATATCACTGCTAATCTCTCCAGAAGTATGCTTCTTAAACTTCAGATCAGAGCTTCTGTCCACAAGCTATTTGAAGATTGATGGCTGAAGTTACGAAATAAGTCTATTCATAAAACAAACCTGTCAAAAGCAGTGGTGAGTCATGGCCATGTGATATCACCACTTACTGAGTACAGAAGAAATGGGGAATCGTCACAGGTGCTCGATGGTTCTTTTTTGCTTTACTTAAATTGATACTTTCAGTGGTGCTATCTGGCATGATAACCAAATCCAAGAACTGAAGATTACCTTTCAGGGCTTATTCAACCGTGAAATCTAAGTATCCTATAAATACTGGCCTATCAACCAAGTTTTCTAATAATCAAAAAGAGAAACCAGATAAGTATCATATTGATCAATTTTTTTCTGTTAGAGATAAGATCCCTTAAGGGGAAAAAACAGGAGGTAGAAAAAGAAAGACGGATAATTTTAAGATATCTTGGACTCTGGTCTTGTGAATTACTTTTGCTTCTGGGTAGCCAGATGAAGCAGTTTGGGAGGTGGGTCCTTTGTTTTTTGTTGTTGTTGTTGTTGTTATTTTTACTGGAGAAGTGGATTCTAAATCTCCTGTCCTTTAAATCTGACTTGGCCTTGATGACAAGTATAACCAATAAGATGTAGAGGAAATGATGAGAGAAGATTTTGGAGGGTAAAATATACATGGTCTTTCCATTCCTTCCAGTGTTTTGGGGAGCATTCTCCTTGAAGCCCTGATCTGTTGTCTTAGTTACTGTTCTCATTGCTGAAACAAAATACCCAACACCCACAAGTTAGAGGAGGAAATATTTAGTTTTGCTCATAGTCTGTAGATAGTTCAGTGCATAATTGGCTGACTCAATGGCAGAGTAGCCTGGCAGAGAGGCACCAAAGAAGAAAACTAGCCCATGGCAGGGCAGACAAGAAGCAGCAGCAGCAAAGCAGCAAGCTTTCGTTTCAATTTTATTCCACCAAGGCTATATGCCTTTTGGGTGGTGCCACCCACAACTAGGGTGGGGCTTCCCATTATCTACACCTAGAACTACAATCAACCAACTGATTCAGTTCCACACCCTTAATCTTAATACAACATAGCCTAGACCCAGCCACCATTTTAGAGCCCCCACCTATGAGAATATAAGGCCTTCGAAGGACATCTAGGTACAAGCCATAGCATTTATGATAGGAGCTCTCTTTTCATCTCTGTCAAGGTATCACATGTATAAATCAAGTCCTACTGTGCTTTCCAGCCTAGTTCATCTACCAGAGGGATGCTAACGTGTGGTCTTCATAGAAGAGAAAATTGATGTTAAATTGACAGACTACACTTAAAATAATTTGTGACATTTTTAACAAGTTGCATGAAAGACATTAAACCTAATGGAAAAGTCAAAGGTGTATTTAATACAATAAAGCCTCTACTACTATCCCCTCTAGGGTCAAGCCTTACTGTAACCCCATTTATTACCTTTATCTCATCTAGTTATTGAGTTAAAATTCTGTCTTTTACAGTCAGTCTTTGAGAAAGAAATTTTCCTGTGTTTAATTTCATGATAGTACTTAAGATGTGTTAAATACCAATTTAATGGATTAATTAATAGATTTGATAATAGATTGAATATATACTCATTGTCACAGTCTTTCACATAAAGATGTCTTTCTTTAAATCCTTATTTTCTTGTGCATATGCTATAGGAGCAGATCAGAAAACACGTGGATGGCTGTGGTGATCTGAAGCCAAAGTTTTTTGCCATGTTTCTCTCTTGGAACTTGTCGGGAACTGTGGACAACCTACTCAGACTTGAGAGTGCTTACTTGGATTTACAGATGTCTGCTCCCCCCTGCAGGATCATCTAATGGGATTATTTTGGACATCTGCCCCACTTTGTGGGATTTTGGACTACAAGGATTATTGCACTAGGATTATTGGCCTTAAAATGTACTAGGATTTACTGAGATTTAAGGATGTCTGCCCTGCCCTATGTAATCATCAACTACAGGAATTATTGTGGGACTGCCCTGTGTGATGCATACTAGGATTATGGGTTGAAAGCTTGGTAACAAATAAAGGTGCTGTGAGCTCAAGTTGTGGGCTCTTCTGCTCCCCTTTCTGCTGCTGCAGTTTTGGGCTTTTGCTGCCACTGCTCAGAGTACCAAGAGTCATTCCCAGGCTCAGCCTTTTTCTCAGGGTTCTGACTTTGTTGTTTGTTGGTGGTTAGTTCTTTTGCTGTGGGACTCATGGGTGACTGGAATTTGCCACGAGGATTCTAGCTGTGTCTTCTTCCCCTGTCTACCTCAGAATTCATTCCCTATTGCCGACACTGAATAACTTCTAGAAGGGAATTCTCTATAAGTTATTGCTCAGTCTTTTTTTTTTAAAGCAACTATCAATGGGTGAAAAAATAACTGACATCTACATTAATGGTGGGGAATGTTCTACAAGATGAATATTTACAGCTAATGTACACTCACGAGAACTGCATGCATTTCTTCTGTGGGAAAGGACCTTCCCCCTCAAAGGCTTTAGATTCCCAGTTTATATTAATAGACTATGCAGATGTCTCATTTCATGAGGTTGTGCTCCTGGGAGTGACATTTACACAACATTTAATGGTGCTTCCTTGAAAAGCACAAAACAAAAGTACTTTCTCCTCCCAACTCCCTATTTTTCTCCCCATTTTTCCTACCACATCCTCTCTTTTCTGTCCACTCCTTCTTGTTATCTTTTTGATATAACTCAGTGGCTTCTGTCCTCAGAAAAACTATTCATCATTTCCTCTGGCAGATCCTGATTGTTTTTTGATATATTTGGGATAGTTTTTGTTATGAAAAGCACTGAAAGGAAAAGCTGAATGAATATTCTGAGAAATGTACCAGCATCCAACACTCCAGCTGGCTGATAGCTAGTGCAGTGAGGGTGGGGAATTCTAGAACCACTTGCTTTGAGAAATACTTGAGCTAAATGGAGTTGAGTAATTCATGGCTTCCTTTTACCCTGTCTAAAGTTTGCCCCCAACTAGAAATATTTATTCCAAAGGTCAAACGTGTGGAGACATGTTCACCAAAGCAAAAGAAATAATGGAGCCAATGCTTCCTATTTTGTCAGTAGGACTGATATTCGATATTTGTCATCCAAATATCATCAGTACTAATGTCACTGGATTTACCCCATTTCTTAATTGCTTTTCTATCTGTGATTTGAGATAAACTAAAAAGAGAAATCTTCAAGGAACTTCACAATTATACAGGTAATGAATTGAAAAAACCCACCTAGCTGCTGAACTCTTTATAATGAAACTTAATCTCATTTCTATGATGCCACAATGAAATTCTAGGAGCAAGTAGGCCTATTGCAGAATAAGAGCATTTCACAAGTAGCTACTTGACTACTGAAGGATTTCCAAGTCACCAGACTCATCTACTTGTAAGAACATGAGAAGAAAGGTAGAAGCTCACTCATACACACACACACACACATACACACACACACACATACACACACACACACACACACATACACACACACAGAGGGTCTTCTCTATCACACAATTAAAGACAATATGGAGTATTCCCAAGAACAAAGTAATATTCTATGATTTTGTTCAGAACACTGTTCTTAGTGTTCTAACATCCTAAAGAGTTCTAAGATCCTCTGGTTTCACATGAGATTTTGCCACCTATGGAAACACTCTGTCACATGGCTGAGAAGTTAGTGCTCTTTAATCACACCTCATAACTCAGAGCTGGGCCAAATTTTCACTAGCGGTTGTTTTGCCTCTACCTATGGGAAAGAATCACATAGAGACACAAGGGCTTGGAGAGTTGACCTCAACACCAAGAGGGGCAGGCTCACATAGCTCAAGCTCCAAATTCCCCTAGTCATTTTTAAAGAGAAAAGTTTTATTGAATTAGAAATAGGACAGATTGAAAAAGTAAATATATAAGATAATTCTCATGGCTATAAATATGTCTGAACTAACATAATCTGACTTTGAAGATATATATCACTAGATGTTGATGAGGACAAATACTGTCTGTCTTTCCTAGTTGTCTTCTAGATCCACTACCCTGGTCTTGTACACACCATGACCTGTCTGTCCTCCTGACAAGTTCTTCAGGGTGACTACTGACTTTCTAGCTTTTCATTTTCTTCTTTCACAATTATGTCTTCAGGTTTTAGCCTCATATCGCCTTTACTTTTCAAAAGAATGAGTTATTTTCTCATCTTCAAATCACATAATGCTGAATTAAGACCAGTATTTGATGATTAAAGTTTTTATGTGTTTCTGGGTCTGAAAGGTTTAGTCCTAAATCCTTCAAGAGAAACAACAAGAAGTAGAACCATTCTACCATGTGAAAGAAAAAGAAAAAAAAAAAAAACCACTTGCACACACATTCTCTCCTTTTGGTAGAATTTACCTATGCCATATTTTTTAACTCCAAACACAAACTAGAAGCAGAAGATTTCTGTAGAAATTCAAATTATTAAGCTGTTCTCCTTTGAGCTATTGCTCTAGCTTAAATAATACAGTCCTTAGGACAGATTTTCAAAATGGACTGGCAGTTTTTGAATAATATGATTTAACTATATCAAATAGATGTTAACAGCTACACTTGAATTCTAGAATACTTATAGTCAATTTCCCTGGAAGTAGTTGAAGCTAGGCTTTGTCAAAAAATACCGCTGCAGCAAATTTTAAAAGTCTGATAAAATTTAGAAGAATACTCAAAACCCCTTGAATTTTTGCAATTCTATCTCTCTTTTTATTGTTATTTCATTTAATTTTTAAACCTAAATTATTGTAAGGTTCTCTCTTCTAATACCATTTACATAACAGATCTTGATAAATCTTCAAGTAGAAAACAAAGTGTTACGATTGCGTTAAACCTGCCAGGTTATTCTTAGGTGTTATCAGCATCCTACCATCATCTCCTCTATCTAAGGTCCAAACTTTATTAAAAATGAACATTGAATTTTCAAGCTCGTATTTAGTGAAGGAACAAGGACACCTGAACTGTCTGTTCCTAGAGTTATATGAGCTGCTTTTAGTCTCCTTTTCTTACCAGAACAAATGGTAAGGTTTGAATAACCCCATGCAGTTGACCCCACAAACTCAGAACAAGGTTTTAAACTGAATCATCATTCATTTATCCATTTGTGAATTAAAAAATCATGTTGAGTCAGTTTATATATGTTTTTCTATAGAAAAGTCCAATATATATATATTTTTAAATATGATTATATCCCATAACACAAAAAAAGCTGAAATATCCACAACAGTTTTCTTCATGTCCTGGAGAATTTCCTTCTGATAATTAAAACACTTCTAATCTTAACTCTGCTTTTAGATGTTAAACTCAATATTAATAGCAGAGTAGTGGGCAGAGTGGAGACTTTGTACCCCAACCATTACCTGCGAAGAGCTTGGTCGGCAGGAAACCTAAAAACTGTAGAAACTGTCCCTCTCTCCATTGTAGACATTGTGTGTCCTGGTAGTTCTTCCCCTCATGGAGAAATCCCATGCTTAGTACTAAGCATACTTGTATCAATATATCCAGCTAATCAGTATGGAAACTGAAAATCTAGCTGATACTGTGAGTCCTTAGAGGAAATGATGTGTAGAACTGGCTGCCCTCTGTCTTCTGGGTCACAAAGCGCCACGAAGGCTTAGGTTACTGCTGACCTGGCAGGTTCTGCCGTTTCCTTTGAGCAAATGATTGCTTACCCTCAGCGCTAGTGTGGTACGCAGAGGGCCTTGCTAAAATCACAGAGTGAGCTCTTTCAGTCACCATCGCTTTGCCATCAGTTATGTAAGTTTCAGGCAGAAAGTAAAAAGGTAAAGCAAAGGTAGAAGTTGCTGCGAAACTTGAGAGATGTAACATGAAGTAATCATGGCAATCGCTTCAGAGAGCACATTATCTACTTCGGTGGTCCCAAGAGAGACACCCTAAAAGAAGTAAGAAGAAGGCATAAGGCAATATTGTCAAGAGCAGACATTGGTCATGAAGTTAATAGCCAAATAATTAAGCTGCTGCATGTTCCCTGCAAATCTACTTTCCTTGTATTGTCCAATCTATCATCATTCTATTACCTTAATTCAATGGAAAACTTGGCAAAAGTGAAACTTCCACATCTTTCCTCATGAAAATACCTCATTTTTAGGAACCTTTAATGTCACATTATTATTTCTGTTATTATAGCTAAGTCCTAACCATTATTTCAATTTTCTACTTTCTCTCCTTTATTGAATGACTTTTTTCCTCAATATTTATGCCTTTAGCTATAAATTGCCATGTTTGACCAAATAACCCAACGTAACTATTCAACTACGTTCTAATACAGCTTTTAAAAGTTGAATGCTAAGGGTAAATCACCTCCTTTGTACATTAATTTTGAATAGGTTTACAAAGCTATGAAATCATGTGGCATAAAAATGAAGAAAATAGTCTGACATATCTAACAGTCACATGTCCATCTTTCACTATTAGTCTCTTCAATTTCTGGTAAAACTAAGGGCAGATTCATCAGTCAACACAGGGTAGTTTTAGTCCCTCCAACAATGAACTAAGACAGTTCCTTTCTGTCCACTTATTAAAGATCATAGATACCGATCAAGTCGTGACGTGGACGCACTTTGAAATGTTACGCGGACGCACTTTGAAATGTTACGCATTTTGTTTTCCGAGGGATCATACAGAACTCTAGCAGCGGAAAGGGCAGTTTCAGGGTCAAAGTGGCACTATCCAGCTTACCCTGGTCACAGCTGGGCCTCTCAGAGAAACTGTCAGAATATCAAGTTGTCAAGAGAGCAGCAGCGGTTCCCTGCTGCTACCACGTGTCCTGCTGCACAATGAAAATGTCAGCAGCTCCCTCCGCGTGGGAGATCAACTTTCAATCGCTCTTCTCATTCTGACTTTCTCTCATTAGTATGAAAAAGACTTAATGTTGCAAGAAAGCCAGATTAAATCTGTTTGAAAGAGAAACATACCTTCATTTAGAATTGTATGTTTAAGTCATGTGATCATGGGGACTATTCCTGTCTACACTCAAATGGGGGCAGGAAGGAAGCAAGGGAGAGTGACACCTCTGCCAGACGAGGTTGCAAGAAAATGACCGTTCTGCACAAGGTGGTCTCAGTGGCTGTCTCCTTTTATCTTAGAGGAATACTAAATATGAATCAACTGACCTATAGCTATCAAGCGTACGCCTGCTTTGCCCAGAAAGTCGTATAACTAGTCTCATTTCATTCAGTTAATCAAAGTGGAGTTTAGAAATCACTGCATCAATTTCTTTCCCTTTATAACATTGGAAAGTTGAAACTAAGGACAAATTTTCCTGAGCTACTTCATAAAACCCAATCAGATATGAAAATAAAAGTTGGTTTTTCCCTATAACCCATACTTGGTTGTGTTTGTTATATAAGTTAAATCCCCCAGAATACTAATAATTATCATAACTTTATAGTAATGCACCATAAAAATTGAATAACTTTTATGTTGTCGTCTTCTTCTTTTTGTTCAAATAAGAGCAAAAAAAAAAAAAAATCCAAGTATTTTCAGTCAATCTATCTAGGATTACAAAAGGGAAGCAGCTGTGATTGACTATGAAGAATACTTTTATCACCCAAAGACATGTTTCAAATTTGAGAGTTTTGCAACTTTTTTGATCATTATAGTACTTTGGCTCTTCCCAGTTTCAGGAATTTCTGATGAATGAAAAATGTGTGTGACAAAGAAGAATAATTGCCAGTACCATAATGTGAAAAACTGCCAAATTCTGCATGATAGCTGGAAAACTATTGCAATATACATTATCATAATTAACCATATTTGCTTATTTTTATAGATCATATATATGAAACTAAGGAAATATATATATGGGAGAAGTATATATATATGGGGAATAAAAAAAAGAAATTAAAATCCTTTCCACTATGGAAGGACATTAAATTTGAATGATTTGTCCATGAAATTGGCTATTTCAAATTCAGATGGCAAATTTAGTTCCCAGTCTAAGGCTTAGCCTTCTTTCACTGTTGTTGTATTGATATTATTGCTCTTTAACTGTAAATATTTTTAGACAAAAAATAAGCAATCATCAATTCAATAAAGTCCTTTGGCTCAAGTCCTTTCACTTGGGAAGTTGGTTCTCATAGTGCATGTGTTCATTATTCTTGAAGGAGAGACAAAAGCTTCCATCGGCATCTCGGAAGACTTCATAATCAAAACATAGCTAGAGATTGTTCTCCCTCACATTGTATTTTTCTCCCTAGAAGGCTACCTCTGACATTCTGGTCGTTGATATCTGCTGGAAAAAAATGTATAATAAGTAATGGAAGCATCACAATTCTCTTCCAGGTGATATTGATTTTTTTCTAAATATAAAAAAGAAGCTTTGATTTTTATCCTTGTATGAGCACAGCAGTTATAAGAAGATAAATTGTATGCGATATTTCTTTCATCATAATAATCAATTTTATCATGGAGTAAAATTTAACTGGGCTAAAATTTTAGTACATTTTGTTTTATCACACCTACTTTCACATGTGTTACCAAGATAGCAAGAGGTATGTTGCCAAGTATTTTATTCTTGTTAATAAACTTAATTTCCTTTTCTGAAGGTTTATATGCCAATAGCTTCAGGGTTAGACAGAAATTTTAATTGGAACACAAAGCTTTTATGTTTATATCAGAGCTTCCTAAAACTCTTTTCACCATTTTCAGTTATTTTAAATATGCAAAAATGATTTCCGTAATTATACTTGAGCACGTATAAATCACTCTGACAGTGTTAACAAGTGAAAGAAAAATATTGAAGGGCCAAGTTATTGTCCAAGATAATTAGTGCAGCATTTTTCTATATGAAACAGCATGGAATAAACTTCAAAGTAATATCTTAAATCTTGTTTGCATATTGTCTTCAATAATTGAATAGGATTTGAATTGAATAAGATTTTCCAAAGTGACATCTGTAAAAGCTACGGGAAAGGGAATATTTTCTTTTGCAAAGCTAACTTAATTTTCTTCCTATCTTGCAGGGCCTAATATCTTCCAGGGTTTTTCAAGGTGGGCTATTTATACTGAGTAACGAGGCAATTAAAATATTGAAAATAGCCTTATTATTCCCACTTAAAATTACAAGACAAAAACAAGAAAGAACCAGGTGTTTCTAGATATATGGAAATGAAACAGATAATGTATGTTCTCCTTCATTGAATGCATTTCAATCACACGTAAAAATATTTTACAGTTTTAGCCCATAAATTTATTCTCAGTCTGCTCTGATGAGGCATTCGTGTTGCAATGGCTTCATCATATTTCCCAAGTCTCCTGAGGCCCGTTCTCATAGTGCTTATGCCTCACTCCTTCCCACAATTCTCTAGTCAGTTACTCTGGCTTACTCTCCTGTGCACCTGGACACTTCACTTTCCATATCACATATCTATACTTGTCAAAGGCGTACACTATGATTAACTGTCACTTGGGATAAGTGAATACACATTCTACTAAAGACAGTGTGAAAGAACAAAAAGAAGACATCTCACCATGTAAACATCATAGCACATGGGTAGATGCTACAGTCTGAAGGTTGGAGTCCCACCCAGATACTCTGTTGGTGCGTTAAGAGATGAGGCCTTCAGAGGTGTGACTATGTGGGTAGTGACCTTAGAAAGAAAAGTGATGGCATTGCCTGCTTGCCTCTGCTATGACAGCATACACAGCAGGTGTCATCTAGGAGGAAGAGGACCTCATCGGTGGCATCCTTGGTCTTGGATTTCTCAGCCCCAAGAATGAATTCTTCATATTCATATTCATATTCATTGGCTGGCCTAATCTGTAGAAAGGCCAATGAAATAAAGATCATTATCTAGAAGGGTTTAGAAAGCAAGGCATGTCCTCACCATCACACTCTTAGAAAGGGGCAGGAAGAGACTATGAATCCAGGCAGACTGGATCTTCTGGCTATTGTGTTCTGCTCCCTTCTGCTGCATTATTTTCCAAAAAGCTAAGATTTTTTAAGTCCTCTGAGGAAGCACTATTTTTAGATGAGCCATTTGCAATTCGACTTTTATACTCCAGTAAGATCAACACCTCACTGCCCACCTGTGAAACCATGTTCTCTACAATTGTCTGATATACCCCAAACATCACTTTCTGATTGTTTCCCCAGAGATGAAGCCCTCCAGGCACCCACCCAGCTAATTAGTGTCATGGTAATTTCAGATCACTATCAGTGTAGAATGCCTTATCTTTCGACAAGAAATGATCAGGGACATTCTTTGAAGTCGAATAAACTAAGACTTTTTACCTTCTCACCAGGGCACTCTCTGAATGACAGGTTTCTTTCATTTATTCGCAGGCATAAAAGTAATTATTTACATTCTATGGCTTCTGTGTTCTTCCCACTCTCATCTCCCCAGGAATTAATTAGATTATGGTTGTCATGTTAAAGTAGTTCATAAAGGAGCTGTTTTACTATCATTCAAATGGAACACAAGAATTCTCAATGAGGATCTGAAATGAGAAATATAACATTGCAGAATTTATGCTATGTGTATGTATGAATATCAGTCTTAGGAGATTAGTTGAAGAACAGATGTTTAAAATGGATTTATACGTTTGAGATTGGACAGTTTTACCCATTTGGGTGTTTAAATTCATGTTACATACTGGGGATTGAACTCATGTTATATGAGTTCAATATACAGTATAACATGTTATACTGTGCTATATTTCTAGTCTTATTTCATTGCTTGTTTGCTTATTTACTTTGAGACAGGGTAATCTTGTTGTCACTTTTGATCTTCCTGCCTCAGTCTTTCAGAGTCTTCTTGCTGTACCTGTGGCACCACACCCAGTTTTAAAAGTTTTTTATTAATATTGTCAACATTGGACATTTCATCATTAAGACTAAACTTCATCCAAGTAGATGACAGAAACAGCAGGAGATAGGCTGTCTAATGGACTAAGAGTTTCGTTGAACATAATTCAAATTGCTCGGGCAAATTCAAAATAAAATAACAACAGTTAACATTTGGCTGAGTGGTGACTGTCAGATGTATGTGGTAACGCTTTTCAATTATAATTGTGCCATAAAGCAGACATCATTAGTACCACAGTAGATTGAGGCTTAGAGCACACAAACTAAGCCTATCAGCAAAACTATGATTGGAGACCAGCCCTCAAGCTCATCATCAGGAATTTTAAGCCCCACACTTCCTCCAGAGAGGCCATGTGGTAAGTCAGCAAGCCACATCTTTCCATGATTTGGCTAATATTTTTATTGTATGAATGTTATTCAAAAACAGAGGTGTATCCATAATTACTGATGATTTATTATCAATCTTGCAGCACCCATAAGAAAAGTTCTTGATTGTGCTTAGAATGATTAACATCAAACAACCAAAGACTAGACAACTTTGACTTGTTTCTCTTGTCCAAGATCTCGATTCATATAAAGCGATGTCTTTTCTAGAAAAAAATCATCTTGTGAAGGACATTTGGATGTTGTGCACACCGAAGCTCAGTGTCACATTCTGCCACCACTGCCTGCTGAGGTTCACATCACCACCTTCCTGTGACAGTCAGGAACCGCCAGGGCGCTCGGCCAAAAATCAGACTGAATTTCTCTTCTTCCTCCACCAATACAGAGCTTCGGGTCTCTCCTAACACACAGAGGTCTGCTCTAAACCTGGGTTCACATTTGTAAAACAGAAGTAGTCCTAACCAAGCCATGCTCTAAGGAGAGATGTTAAAAACAAATGACAAAGTATCCGCAGAGTAGGTAGAAAGATAAGGAGACAGTAGACACTAAGGGATACACAGAAGGTTAAAGTTCATGTGGCTTCTCTAAAATGAGACACCCAAAATATAAAAACAATTTAAAGATGAAAATTAAGAGAGATGATAGGAAACAGGGAGGTGAATTTTGTGGAGAAGGAAAGCAGATCTGGGGACGAGGGAAGAAGAGTCCTAGATGTGGAAACAGGAGCAGAAATGATCAAGATGCAATGTGCACAAGATCAAATTCCCCAAGATTAAGGTAGCCATTATGCATCACAAACATATACTGACTATAAATAAAAGTATAAATATGTAATCATTTGGAAGCATAAAGACAACTGTATCTTAAGACCAGAAGTTCAGAGCTTTAGTGGTGACTGCACAGATAATCAAACATTCGTTCCTACACTCTGTGTCAAGAAGGAACTGAGAATCTTTTAAAAACGTCAGACCTTGTTCCCTTATAATGCAGTTTTATGTGTTTTGTTCACACTCTCTTGTTAAGCTAGTTTTGCAACTTTTTAAAGTTTCCTTTGCTTTTATAAGAAATATGAACACTTGCCTGCAGTCTAAAACATAAGCTGTGTGAATGCAGGGGTTTTTGTTTCTTTTTGCTTGTAAATTCATCTATAGCAACTGAAGAAATGTCTGCTAGATGTTATCTCAAACTACTGCTGAAAAACCTAAATAATTTCATACATATCAGTTTTAATTCCCAAAGGAATTTAAGTGCATATGCATCTTGGACTCTGTGCTGAATATTGTGCTAAGTGGTTTTTCCATAGTACTTCATATATATATTGCAAATATCCAAATAGGAAAGTTCACTTTAGGAAAGTTCACTTTAGGTTTTTCCATAGTACTTCATATATATATTGCAAATATCCAAATAGGAAAGTTCACTTTAGGAACATTAAAATTTAAAATCTAAATATAATTAATATAAATATATAATATAAAATAATATGAATTATATATATGACTCCATCAGAGTAATACCCACAAAAAAACAAAGCCTGATGTTTAATGTAAAATAATATGAAATATATTTGTATATATATTTATATATATTTTTATATATATATATCTCATATAACTTCCAGAATCACTCTTTGATAGGTGAAAGTCATAAATATAATGATCATTTCTTTAGTGTTCGAAATGAGCTCTTCTTGCTACCCTTTCAAATAAGCATACAAAGAAAGCATTATTTCTATTTTTTTAATGGAGAATAAATTCAGGATCAGAACCACACAGTCCTTGTAGATCTTCCCTGGCATCGGTAACCTCCCTGAACCCCTCAGTCCCTCCACTCACTCTCCCACTCGCCACACAGAGCTCTCCACTTAAGCCTCTTGGAGGTCACAGGAACCTGGGAACTGTGTGGATATTGGTCACTGGATATTTTCAAATTGACCACTGGGTATTTTCAAGTAAAGAAAAGTTTTAAGCGAGGGGTGAGAATACAAAGATCCTTACCATTAGGCTCCTTGACATTGGCAGTTTGATGGACTGAAATCAAATGAATACAGAGCATTCAGGATACCCCCGAATGTACGGGGTTTACCACTTAGGAGGAGCCTGTAACTAGACAAAGCTCAAAGACAGTGAGAAAGCAATTTTTTTAAATAGTAAGATCTCTCAGGCTCTTTATGTAATATTCCATAGGCTTCCTGTGAAAACTGCTGTGACCAGCTTTTCCCCACCTTTATTTTATGAGAGCCTCCTGTGAAAAGCTACTATCCAAGTGAGTAAATTAATTTAGTCCTTTAGTAGATAATACTATTCCCTATACATATTTGTGTTTTTATTTTAATACCTAATGGATTTTTCCCATGAATCATACCCAAATGTGTGACAAACAGGAAGCAAGTGTCCTGCTTTTCTAGTATCTCAACACCGTAGTTTAAACCACATCATGTATCCTTAAAGTATCCTTTGCAGGTACATTTTACTGCAAGTAAGATTCATGAGAAAAAGACCCCCGAATTGAACATGGAAAAGCACTGTTTGATTAGGACCTGATGATAATCCCCACAAAAAAAAAAAAAAAAATTCCTTATAAACACTTGTCTTGCTAATAAATTGCCTACTTAAAATTGGAATTTAATATATAAAGGTAAGATGTTCCTAGTGAAAAATAATTTCCTAATGAGCAGCTAAGTCATACAATCTATTTAGCAGAGTTATTATAGTTATTACTAATAAAATCAGCCTCCCATTTAAATGGAAAGAAGCCGCAATGGTTCCAGTACCAATTATACATTATCCCTAAATTACATATTGAAACTTGGTGGAATTATGCCAAAATGTAATCAGAAGGAATCATGAGGTGAGCAATTTGCAAAGCTCAATTTAATTTGACATCTTTTTAACTGTATCCTCTGAGATTATAATTACATTGAGCAATTGGTTTGATTGAAGGGAGGAAAAAAAAATCATGCTGCTTCATTGACCACTATTTTTACACTTGTTTGAATGATGTGGCACGTGATAGGATTGGTAAGAAGGTCAGTTCTGAAAAGAACAACCACACAGGAATTCCTTTAGTTCTGATGGAAGTTGTATAAAGTCACAGAGTCTACAATTCATTGCCAAAGAATAGGTGCCTCGCTCCCTATTTGTTGGAAGTGAGCATTGGTTGACCAGAAAGAGAATAGATTGTTGAGCTTAACAAAGGGTTGCATTTTTTAATATGTCCAGTATAGTCTCTGTAAAATTAGATGCCTAATTGCTAATATCTCTTTACATTGAAAACAAGAATTAGAAGTTTTTTGTAAAAAAATAAATTGTTATGAGAATTAAAATATGAAAGCATGTTAGAAGTAAATTAGAATATTTTGAGAGGGATTCATGGCAATTTGATTTTACCATAATACTGCTTTAAAATTTAAATATTCACGTTTTTCAGTTACACCTTACATATTCACATATGGCATATGTATTATGTGTGTGTGTGTGTGTGTGTGAGAGAGAGAGAGAGAGAGAGAGAGAGAGAGTGTGTGTATGTGTGTCCGAATGTCAAGAGACAATTCCCTGTGAGTCCATCACACTTTTGTATACCCTTGGATGGCAGGGTCTTGCTATATATTCCAGGTTGGCCTATCCAGGTTGGCCTTGAAGTTACAGTAATCCTCCTGTTTCCTCACTGGGATTATGTTCTGGAATATATTTTTTTAGCACATTTAAAGAGAAAAAATCTCTAAAAAGATAGAGATAGTATTTCCCTGTGAGACAAAGGGCCGATTTATTTTCCAGTAAGCATGATGAACACAGAGTTAGACCCAGGATGAGGGCTGTGCAGGCTTACCAACACCCTCTTCTACACTGGCCTATGGAGTCTCTTAAACTCAATATTCCTCAGGGCACATCTACATGTAAAAGATTGGGGGGCAAGGGAACTGGACAGCTGGCTGTGCCATGAATAATAGATGCCTTTGGATCCAGGGGCTTCATATATTTTGCTTACATCAATTAAACTGGGATAAACTGACTTGTTAGATTATAAGAAGAGATACATGTCATCGTGTTGTGTTTTGAACACCCAGCATGAATCTAGATATTAATACCAAAAAGTCTTATTTTGTGCTATTTTGAATCATGAAATTTTTTTCTTAAATGCTATCATGATTTTTTGTAAAAAGCAGATATTAATCATATGTGTAAATGCTTATAGTCATCAGGGAAGCATTCTTTGAAAGTGAAATACACACACACACACACACACACACACACACACACACACATATATATATATATATATATATATATACCCAATAAGGATGACCCAAACCCTTTGATTTTTGCTTCATTTTTCCTTTATTTAAAATAAATGCTTTTCCTTTATTTAAAATAAATGCTACCCAATTTCATCATAAACATTATCGTATAACTTTAAAGGAAAATATTTCACAAATAATATTCCCCTTTCTTCTACTACTCTTTCTTTTTTGTTTTGTTTAACAGCAAGAAATAGCAGAATTTTCCATTTCATTTCTGCACAATGTAGAATAGCTTGTATTGTTTAACAGACAATAAAGATATATATCCAAGTGGTACAATTCTTTCATTGATGTATACATTGTACCTCTTTTTCTCTCATTAATGGATGGCTTTGGCAAGAAATAAAACAGGTTTTGCTTATGCCAATGAAAATACTAAAGGGAGATGCAAGCACACACTGGCTACCTAAAATATAAATCCATCCTTCAATACCTTAATCTCTTACCTACTGCCCTCTCCCCTAAGCATTAGAAGACTAATTATAGAACAAAAAATAAACATGTAGAATTTTGAAAAATTTAGTGGGAAATCAAAATTCAAAATTATTCTAATGACTAGCTTAATTTTTGTCCAAATTAAACCTGAGAGAACTCAAATATTTTTTTAAAAAAACAAGTTAAAAGTCACAGAGATCAGCAACAGCATGAAACTTCCTTGTGAGGATTTTGGGTTGATTTGTATACTAATGTGCAGGCACACTCGTTAAAGAATCTCTGCAGCAACAGCCATTCCAGTTGATTTTATTCTTCTGTGAAATCTTTTTCTTATTTGGAACATTAAAAAAATGGCTTATAGCAGAACTGGCAAGCCATATTTTGGAAGATAATTTCATTGACAAATTAAATATGGTAACAAATGAGTTTGACTCTGCAGCATTCCTCTTTCTTAAATTAATATCCTGTATAATCAGAACAACCTCCTGGGGTCTCCTGGCCAATACTTGGTCTAAATACTGACAATCAAAGTGGGAAGGGACCGCTGAGAATGGATTCTTTTTCCTTAAATAAATAAGTAAATAGACTCATAGACAAAGTCCCTTTTCTCTCATGGAAATTTCTCTCTCTGCATAAGATGCACTGAGAAACATTTTGAGCTCATGAGAAACCCAACTGGAGATTAAACTCCACAGGGAAAGCAAAGAAACGGGGAAAAACCAGACCCTCCATTCCTACGTGAACCAAACTTCCCCACCAAAAGCCCATTTGTAACAGGATGTAGTTTGTTTGCAACAGTTTGCTTTTCACAGCTGGCAGTGTCAGGGCTGATGTGCTTTTCAGGTCTTACAGACTTGACAATCTTATTAGACTGTTTTAGATGATATCTTAAAAAGATTGAGCTGGAAATGGATTAGATAATAGTAGAAGTTTCTTTCAGTTTGGGAAGCCTCTGTCCAGCCTTTAAGTCTTTGAGTGTCACTGTTTTTAATGAATAGAATCATTTAAAAATAAAAATAAAAAGCAAAGGAACTTCTGCTGAATCTATACTATAGTATAGGCATTTCATATTTATGCTCTACTGTGGTTGACATGTTCCCCCCCCAAAACTTATATTTAAATGTGGCACCATCATTAACAATATTGAGAAGAGATGTTTAAGAAGATGATTAAATCCTGAGGTCTCTGCCCTCATGAATGGATTAAAGCCATCTGCGTGGTTATGGCAAAAATGCGTTTGTTCTCAATGTGCCTCTCTCTTGGTCCTGTGAGCGCTTAGAACATGAAACCTCTCACCAGACACAGTCTCTAGACCTTTGACTTCCCAGCCATGAAAAGTATGAGTTACACAGACTGTAATTTGATATAATTTACCCAATCTTTGATCTTCCATCACAGCAGCAGGAAATAAAGACTTTCACATTTGTTACAATAACTTCCTAAGACAGGTTTTATTGATCTCTGGTTTACCAATCAGGAAATAGGTTAAAATAATTCAATAAATTTGATGGAAACCACATAACTAAATAGTTGACAGAGGCAGACTTAACTACAATTTTTTCCAAGATAAAATACACAAACCTCTTTGTAGTATTTAGAAAGCTGAATGCATGAATAAGAGATAAGAGGAATGATGGGACAAACAGACTGAAAATAAATTGTGTGAACCAGTAGATCGAGCTTTTATATCATTAATTTCACTTCATCAGGGTTCAAATCTAAAGCTACCCTGGTTGTGCAAATGGGATCAAAACTTATTTTGCAAGGTTGTTAGGTTTCATAGATGGATTTCAAGATCCCTTGTCCCTTCCACACAACAGTGGCATTGAATGGCCATTTGAAATAGATGTTAAAGTAATCAATATTTAAAAGCTACATTCATTCTCCATTATGGAAAGGAGGACCAGGCCATGGGCCTGTGACCCTGCCTTGGATTCCGCACTGAGGTGTCCTTGCGTCCCCCAGCCCAACACACTGCTGCCGCCTTTTCCTTCCACTCCAGAACCACAGTTGGAGAACCGCAAAGCATTGGCTGCTTATGGTTTCCATTACATCACGAGGAAACATCGGAACTCTGTCAGGCACTTCTGCATCATGTCCCTGCCAGTCCCAGAGAAGAAACAAAAGCCGGGCCCAGCTCTGCCTCCTGCCCGTTCTCTTCATCCTCAGCTCACCCCAAACCCGCATCATGGGAAACAAAGCTCAGAACACAGGACAAACAGAACAAATAAAATATGCTCTTCAATGCTTTTGTTATTACTAGAATCAGCCTCTGGGGGTCATTAAATCTAAACACTGTAAGTTTGGCAAGAATTTCTCTGAAATATATTTTCTGTATATTTTAGGAGGTAATACTGTCTCCTCGGAAGTTACAAAATAAAGTGTGAGTAATTCTTTAACTCAGAGTTATAGCAGAAATATTGAGTTTTTAACAATTGTATTAGTAACTTCTCTAGCACATGCCAGTAATCCCAGTACTGGGGAGGCTGAGGCAGGGGGATCCATGTGAATCAATACGACCCTAGACTATATAGCGAGTTCAAGTCCAACCTGAACTACGACTACCAGCCACATCATGTCTAAGGAGAACTTTTGTTCACTCTGAATCCAAAGGCCATTAATGATAAGTTACAGGATTTCACTGAAGAGAAGCAGAGATAGAATTCTGCAGAGCAGGGGTGTTCTGTTTGGATATGTGCTTTGTACTATGATTTCTTTTACTGTCAATGCTACAACATTGTGCACTTTGGGGTGCAGGGAAATTATATTCCTCTTTATTGGCCATATCTTCAGTTTATCTTGTTTCCCCCAAAACTGTGTGAGTTATTTGATGATAGCCAGTGATGTATTTAAATTTTAAAACGAGAACTCTTTCTGCCTGGCAATGACTTAACTTGTCATTTCACACAGCAATCTACTAAGTGTGCTGTAATAGTTATGAGTACAGTTAAGGCTGACCTATATTCCCCAGGATTCCCAAAAAAAATGAGAGAGAAGAGTTGGCAAAATGAGAAACAAAAGAAAGTACTGATGCTGGCTCCTATTTTCCTTGCAGTTTCATTCTTCTTCCTTCCTGTCTTTCATCTGCCCCCTTCCTCCTTCTTCCTTCCTGTTCTCTCCTTTTTTCATTCTTTCCTTCCTCATTCCTTCCTTTCTGTTCTCTTCCTCTTCTCCTTCAGCTCATGAACCACTTCCGGATGTTACAGGACAATCAATCGATCGTAGAGATATTTAGTACCTGACACATTTGCAGCCCTGAGCAAATACTCAACTGTCTCTCCACTTGATTGACAACACTTCACTGGGTCCATTATGATCAATACTTGACTTTTCCCCTCCTGCTTATATTTTCTTCAGATAAAGAAATAGTTTTGAGCTTAAAACATTGTTAGAATTTAGTACAGGTGCAATAGATGAACTTTTTTTCATATTTAAGACTCATTGTCAAAACTGTTCATGAATAAATTACCACTAGACTTCACTCTTCAGATGTGTGAAACAGCTAAAAAGCACGTAGAACATATTCTGATAGGCTTCATCTTTTTTTTTTTTATTTTGTGTGTAATGCATGCTGGAATAGGATCAAAGTTCAACTATACATGCATACTAATATCTCAAGAATTCAGTACAAAAATTCAGTTGAAATTTCTAGAATAAGAACTATTAAATGTAAAGGCACTGACACCAAAACTGGGGGATAATAATAGAATCATTTCTTTTCTGTGATGAGGGTGAACGATGGCAGTGATCATTTTAGAGTACATCTACCTTCACTAATCAGCTTATTTACATACTGAAAGGTAGTCGAGCGGACCCCACAGAGAAGATCAAGCATTTATAAGAAGTTAGAATGTCTCAAAAACATCTAAAGTAGTGTGTTAACAACTTTATGCACAGCTCAAATTAAAAACAATTAAAGAAGTTGAGAAGGAGGGTAGCATGTTAATAGCCATTCTATACTGAGGTAAACAAGTTTGAGGACGTGGCATCGGGTACAGCGTCACCTAGTGGCTGCATTTTTACCTGCAGTTAACAAAGAACAGGACCTGAGCCTCTGCCGGCAAATGCACCAATCACATTTGTACAGAAATAGTATTTACATATTCCTGGAGTAGATGTCAAAACAGTTTTTCCCCTTCAATTACTGTGATGGCTTATAATATTACTGCAGTAGCTTACACTGGAAAAAATTAACAGGAAGAGCTTTTTCACTAACATGAACGTTTTAAACTGAGAGGGGAGAGACAGTCATGTAATTAAATGTAACAAATTCATAGCATCTATAGCACTTTTCCAGTTTTTCCTTTAAAAACAGAATGTTTAGTATCAAGTTGCTAGAGGGAAAAATCACAGGCTTTGTTGGTACTATCGTAACTTTAATGATACAAGAACAATTTTGTAAGTTTGTGTATTCAAGTGTCATCGAGCTACATTTGAATATTTATAAAATGCATTACAGAGTAAGTTCTTGTTTAAAGGGATGTATATTTAACTCAGTGTTTTAAACTGCTAAGATTGTTTTCATTCTGAAAGGATGTTAAATACAGTACAGTACCCACCTTAAAGGGGAAAAAAGTCCCCAAATTAACTATTAAATAGCCTAAAATGAATGAGATTCACTGGGTCTTTATAAGCGACTGCCACCTAGTGAACATTTTGTGCAAAAGCTGCTTCTTAATATTTGGGTAAACAGGATGCTTAATAGTCATATAATTTACCTTCTTGGTTATATTCCAAATGGCATCCAGTAAAACAAATAGCAAGTTTCAGACCAAAAAAAAAAAATTGCAAAAACTTAAAATCTGAATACAAAAGAATTGTGATCAGAAATGGGCATGGCAAATATTTCATTATTAACAATTCTATCACGAGCCAAATGCCCAATTAAATAAAACCTATGTCACTGTTCAGCGGTTCCCATATTTTTAACAAGGAGATAATATAAATAGTGTCAGCTTCACAAGCTGCTATGCGAACTATAGGAGTCTACACAAGTGAAGCGCTCAGAGCTGCAGTTAGCCCAACATTTCTCAACTGGTAGTAATCTTATTACTTGGCCAATGATTTTTCACGCGGTCAGACAAATGCCTACTAAGGTCTTATGAGAATTACTTGGAGAACTTTCAGACTAAAGCCATTTAGCTCTTAAGATCTTGAATAATCTTTAATGGGTCATGTTCTCATTTCCCATCTTTCTTTCTACTATATTCACAAATTAAAATAATTTCTCCCGAACCTCTTAAAAATGAGTTTCAGGACTCAGACGCATGTCACAAACAAGTTGTCCAGAACCCTTAGGTGCTAAGAAGCCAGTCACCTTAACTGAGAGGCGCTTTCTGATGAAAAAGGAAACACACTGGGAACGCTGCAGTGTGGATGTATTAGTTTCCTACTAATTGTGTAACAAATTACCATAAATGTAGCAGCTTAAACCATTCCACTTTTATCCTGCAGTCCCGATGCAGAAATGAGGATTTAAAAACTAAACTCAGTGTGTCCTCAGCCTACATTCTTCCTCCTGCTCTTGGTGGAGTCCATACACCTGACTTTCCTCCTCTATAAGCTAAGATAATCTACCCATCGGAAAAGCCTTAATTTAACCACAGCTAAGAGGTTATGTAGCCACAAATTTTGGGGATTAGGACATGAGAAAGTTTGAGACCTAACATTACAGCCACCACTGAAGATAAATGATTTGAAGAAGCAACAGGAAGAACTATGTAGAGAATGGTGCAGTATGAACTCCTGTGAAGTAGAAATCAACATGAATCTTATAAAGCACCTAACAGAAACTTTCAACAGTTTTAAACTGTAAAATGACCTAAAGACATGAAAGAGAAATTAATAGACAATTTTTAAAGCAAAGTATCATTATGATGAATTGAAATAAAATATTCTGTTACCCAAAGAAAAACAAGCTTGAACTGGAACACACCTGTTGCAAAGTTGTAATGGAAGTGAAATCTCAAACAATAAGGAGAGAGAGAGCATCAGGAAGTGGAGTATGGAGAGTTGGAGGCTGGGAAAGCGCTGTGGCAGATCGGGGTTGGCTTGTTCTGAGTGGCAGGTTAGGGAGCTTACTGATAGGCTGCCCTGTGGTGCACGTGGGAAAGGAGGCCATTTTGGATCTGACACAGTATAGTGGCACATGGAAAAGGGAGCCATTTTGGATCTGACACAGGTTTGGGGCCCTTTTCTAGGTTGGTGACTCTAACATAAACCAGCGTGCTAAAACAGAACCAGGTTTACTACTCTCTAGTAGTGTGCACAAAGTAAATAAAAACCTTTTGAACTCTTTTCGTCAAGCTGAGGAAATAACTCACCAACCCCTGAAGTCTGCAGTGGCCACTGCTCTGCTCTGCTTGTATACATCTCCCAGACGGCCTCACAGTGTATCTACAGGGCTGAAGGAGAAGCTGCCCTTGCCACCTGCTGCCTTGAGGCTTCTCTTTCTATTCTCCCATGACCTTCATTTCTCACTTCAGATCCTTGCTGGGTCCCGGGGACCCATTTACCCCCTTCTCTTCCTCATGCTGTTATATCCCAGCGTCTAGACAACAACTTCGGAGACGCCATTCCTCTCCCACTCGGCACTTTGTCACCTTCCTGGAAGCCAGCAAGAAGAGAATAAAGGTGCTAAGTACATATAAAATGATTATTTTATAGCCCAAGGAAGTCATCAAAATAACTGGTAAAATTCTATAAAGTTGAATTTTCAATGTTATCGATAGAAATGATCATACAGATTAGAAAATGATGTGGTTCAATGATAAATCATTATCTCTACTGGGTCTCATATTGTATTCATATTTTTTGTTCTTAAAATTGTAAGACAATGCCATAAAGTGACCCTAGACTCATTCTCAACAGTAATAGTAACCAACAAGCTATCAATGTATAAAAGGAGGCCAGGTACTCTTTTAAATGTTGCGTGCATTTTATTTGTTTTGATCCTCACAACGGCCCTATTATCCCATCAGTAATTTGTCGTCATCCTGGAGAGGCTCTTCTCAGACTAAAATTCCTGACTCACCAGCAGGTTACATAAAACTAGCTTACTAATCCAAGGAAAAAATGAGAGTAAACAGAATGGAGTACAACTTCAGGAAATGTCTGAAATGTGTAGTCCAGAGAGGATGAGTTACGGAAATCCGCCGGCCTGCGTAATCCATGTTCCAGTATAGTTTATTTTTATAAACTATTTAACATTTTTTCACAAGGAGAACCCTGAGGAGCAGGAAGGCAGCCTCACTTCACCCTTCACAGAGCATGTGTGTTCGGAGCAGGTCTTGGAGTCCTGCTCTTTCACTCCGCCCTCTGTTCCCAGTCAGAGGCGCCTTCTGTTTAGCAGCTTAAACCTCCTGTGGCTTCCTGCTGAGTCATTCTGACTGCTGCTTCTGGGAGACGAGTGAGTAGACCGATCAGAACTGGATATTCTGATGTCTGAGAAGCAGGACGGAGTTAAGAAGGAAACCAGCAGGGATGTCATCCTCAGAGACGAACCCAGTAGTTCCAGCTTATCTTATGATACTGCCCGGAAATCCAGACTCACTGCACACAGAAGAACAAATGACGACAGGGAAAAATGAAAGTGTGTGCTTTCTCCTCTGTGAGTACTTAAGCCACAGCAAGCTTTTAAGAAAGTATCAAGAGACATGATTTTTCTGAAAGTCAATAGTTACTGTGATGATATTTAATACAGGAACCATATGTAACTTAGAGCAAAAAGCAGCAACAGAGTTATAAATTCTCTTTTTCATTCTTCCAATTAAAAACAAAAACAAAAAAAACAACAACAAAAAAAACACTTGAAGTATTGCAAAGCTTCCAGAGCTGTTGTTTAGTAGAAACTAAAATGAGAACAACAAAATTCTAAGAGAAAGAGAAAACACAATTAGCAAAACTTTCAGTGTCTCCTATGGTAAAAAAAAGGACAAATTCATAAAAAATAAATGAAGGCAGCTCAGTGACACAGCACTTGCTTAGTGTATGTGAGGCCCTAAGTTCTACCCATAGAACTGGAAAAACAGAAAGCATCTCTTTCTCTGCTAATATTACCTAGGGTGGGTTAACTGCAAAATTAAACTAACTGCAGAAGCTATCCACGTGTGCAGGCAAAGTTAGTGTAGTGTGGGTTACCTGTGAGCATTTCTAATGGCCACACAGGTAGAATCGTAAGTGCAGGACTGAGTATGTGCAATGGCCATGAGGTCGGTTCTTTGAAAGCCTTCTGGAAACATGAGCATTTTTACTCAGTTCACAGGAACATTTTTGTATTGTTGTTTTCACTTGTGTTGATAACCAATTGCCACCTGACAGACCATGTTCTCAAAGTGAAAAAAAACAGAACAAGTATAGAGATTCAGTGAGGAAATGATCAGAATGGTCTAAGAATGGACTGTGTGATGAGCAGCAGCCTTGGCTGGGTAGGAGCCGGGGTCTCACCACTGGGTATGGCTGTGTCAGCCTGGCAGAGCAATGGGGTGACCAAGCCACTGGGCTAGGATGAGAAATAAGTAAAGACAGGACAGCGGGACTTGGAAGGGCTCATCAGTCAATACCGAATGAATGCCACATTTATTTAATAGCCTTCTTTTATACATTTCTTAAGTACTGTCCTTGAGCCAACTAGTTTCGTTCACGTGTACAGAAAAGAAAAAAGTTAGTGAAAGAACTGGTGGGCAGGGTGCACTGACAATATTCTTAATTTAATCTGGCACAAGGGTGTGTAAAGGTTCTTAGTTTAACCTGGTATATGAGGGTGTGTAAAGGTTTTTAGTTTAATCTGGTATGAGGGTGTGTAAACGTTCTTAGTTTAATCTGGTATAAGGGTGTATAAAGGTTCTTAGTTTAATCTGGTAAAGTCAGTAATTATCCTTGAAGAAAGTAGACAATGTTGTGCTCTGATCCAGAAATCAGGCCAACTTTTTCTCTCCTGCATGGGCAGCCATGACACTGTAGAAAATGGCTCCCAACAGGTAGGTGCTGTGTGGGTGCCAGAGGGTGGCACTCAGGTGCAATGTCTTGCCATTGGCCCAGCTTAACTGTTTAATGCAGCATTTAAAACAGTAAGGGAGGATTCAATAAGTTTTTATTTTTAAGAAGATGATGATAATGCTTAATGTTTGAATATCAGCTATGTGCCAGGCATTATTTGAAGTGCTTCTCATGTTTTAAAAACCTATTTAGCACTTTATGCTATCCTGTGAGATCAGTATTGACACAGAGAATGTAGATCTGGAGGATTTTCCCAAGGTCACACAGCCAGGAGCCACGAGAGTCACAGTTCAATGGCATACAGGTGTGTTCCAGAGGCCTGGAGACAGAAAGACGGGAAGAAACATAACAAGAGAGAGGGAGAAAGAGAGAGACAAAGAGAAGGAGAGAGAGACAGATAGAGAGATTCACCAGTTCTGTTTCCCTGGGATGTTCCCCAAGGCCCACTATCTAAATTAAAATTTAGTGCTAAGCAGACTGTATACCAAAGACTATGGAAGTAAGTAAAGGCGAAATATCTCAACAGATGCTTCGCAGAGCAGAGTTGAAAATATCAACACCTGGTATTTAACTCTGTCTCAGCGCCAGTCTGGTTTGAGACCTTCTGTCCTGCTCATGTCATGGGCACAGTAGTAAAGACATGTGAGGAGGCCATGCCATCACTCAAGGGAAAGAAAGGTCTTCCCATGTTCCTGATCATTCAGCCTTCTATTTAACCAAAGTTCTCATCCAGCTAATGCACTGTGCAGACCTCCTTTCTTGTAAGTAATAATTTACAATTCATCTCATACCACAGCTGAAGGAACAGAACCATTAGAATCAAACTTTCTCTTTTCCAATTGTTTTTTTTTATTGAAATCTTTATTGGTACATTACATATATACATCATGATTGCACTCCACAATGGGAATTGGTACGAGTATATGACACAACTTAATTCTCATTTTTTCCCATAGCCCTACCCACCCTACTGCCCCCCCATATACATAAAATTTGTTTTCTTTCTTTTTTGTTATAATCTCATTATCTTTCCCCCTTCACCCTATTTCACTTTGAGTATTTTCTATTTCACAATATGTAACATACAATTCTAGAAATCATTTACATCTTTATTTTCTCATACCAGAGAAAAGATGTGATATTTACCTATCTGTGACCTACTTATTTCACTTATGAATATATCCTCAAGGTATGTCCATTTAAGTATAAATGATTCAAACTTATCATTTTTATGACAGAGTAATACTCCATTCTGTAGAAACCACCAACAGAGCAAAAAGACAACGAACAATGTGGGAAAAAATCTTTACCAGCTGTTCCGCAGACAAAGGGTTACTATCTAGAATATATAAAGAGCTCAAAAAAATCAGCCCACCCAAATTTAAAGACCCAATTCAAAAATGGGCATCTGAAATGAACAGATATTTTTCAGAGGAAGAAGTAAGAGCAACTAAGAAGCATATGAAGAAATGCTCAACATCATTAGTCATTCGAGAGATGCAGATGAAAACAGCACTGAGATTTTGTCTCACTCCACATAGAATGGCTGCCATTTCAGAATTAGCCAGCAACAAATGTTGGTGAGAAGAAGGAACCCTTTTCCACTGTTGGTGGGACTGTAGACTCGTACCACCCCTGTGGAGATCAGTTTGGAGATTCCTCAAAAAGCTAGGATTGGAGGTCCCATTTGACCTGGCCATCGCTCTGCTAGGTATATACAAAAAAGAATTAAAAGACTCAAATCACAGTGACATATGTGCACCCATGTTTATAGCAGCTCAGTTTGTGATTGCTAAATCTTGGAAACAACCCAAATGTCCATCAACTAGAGACTGGATAAAAAAGCTGTAGTTCTTCTACAGAATGGAGTATTACTCCAACTGTTTTCAAAGGCTTTCTCATTCATCTTTCAGTCTCTGATCATCCTGGGGAGTGACCGGATTATGTCACCAGTTGCCAGCTCATAATTTTGCATATTTAATCTGATTAGCTGAAATATCCTTTCCCACAATGTGAAGCACTAGGAAATTGTTTACGAGGAATTGATGGAACAGAGGCGCCACTTCCACAGTGAGATGTCAGTCTGACTATCTAATCACTGTTCCCATCCACTTGGTTAAATCAGAATCCTTTTAACCAAAACATGGACTTGTTCCTCTGCAAGCCTGAGCCTCTCCGTTAGGTCCCATGGACTTAAGATGATGCTACATTGTAGACACTAGCTCCATTCCCTTGGAAGGCTCAGACATTGTGAAAGTGAAAAAGCAGAGAAAAGTGTGGAGACAGCAGCAGGAACATCTGCAGGAGTGAGAAGAACCAGCATCCTCTGAGAAAGCAACCAAAGATAACAAGTCACTTCCTCCCCATTTTTAAATTAGAGCCACACCAAGATGAAACTATGATTCCTCATTCATTGATAGAGAAATTTGTGAATTATCACATGTTGTTCAGAAGGTGATTATGTTCCATAAACCTTAGCATGGGTTTCTGAGCTGGGCAAATTTCTTCTCCTTATGCTTCGGCTCCCAGCCTTAAAACAGGCAAATGATAGCAGAATTTCTAAGGGGCAGAGAGAGGAGTAAGATGATAAAACATGTAGAAGTGTGGCTGCCACTCGGAGCAACTGGACCATTCGTATTAGCTAGTTTTATTATTGTGAGTGTCTTCATTTTGTAAACATGATGGATAAGTAAAGGAAAAGGCTTCCCGTGGTGACATTTCTTTATGTATTTCTTTTATCCCTGTTACATCAAATAGCACCAGTACTAATAAAGCACAAAATAGAAAATTGTATAATTGTTTCTCTTTAGATATTTGTCCCTCTGGCTGCCAAGGGTATGTCAGCTACACTTAGAGGCTGTGTACTGATCAGAAAGATGGTAATTTAATCACAGATTGCTCTAAAGCTAGAAAATAAATAATTACTCCATGTCACTAGGCATTTTTAAAGTTACTTAATAGGATTTACAAATATTGACACATGAGTCATTAAAGAATAAAACCTTTGTCTTTTTAAAGATAAGGTTATTTATGATGCCTTCTAATTTTGCTAATGTAAATTACGATTCTACAATTTAATTTTTTCCTCCTTGCATCATTCACTCTGACATTATTCAATGTTTTTTAAATTATGAAAATGAATTGCTTTCACTCACTGAGAATGAATTCAGCATCCCAAGTTTGAGACCTGAAAGTCACCTTGGAAATCACATATGATTCAATTTAGAGAAGTCAAGGATGTCAAACAAGATGTCACACCTCAGGAAGAAGAAAGCAACCTAAATGATCAGGTAACATCTGAGACTGGGATAAGCTTGAGAGTCCAGGAGACAAATGTCCCCTGTGGGATTCTCTCTCCTCTAAAATAGAAATGAGAGGTCACAACATCATCCATGGGTCTGGGTGCTGCTGCCATTCACATGCCACATATGATGTTCTGGAGACTTCTTTCCTGACCCCACTACCAAAAATAGCCACTGGTCACTTCTGAGCAATAGCACAAGATTTTCTGTGCTTATATCATCCTTCCTTTTCTTCAAGGCATATTTGCAACTTAGAGTTGTTATCATTGTTAGAAATGGGTTAGCTGGTAGATTAGCTTATGTCCCATTTTTCCTCAAAGGACATAAATGTCAAAGGAGCAGAGGCGAACATTCTCTGGTTTCTCCTGCATTCCCAGGACAGCAGGTACTCATGAGCCCAAACCCCACTTTGGTCTGGACTTCTAAGTGGGTGTATTTATTTACCTGCCACTTCAAGGCTCTTCCTGCAGGTCCACAGCTGTAAGAACTGTTATTAGTGGCCAGCTCTTTGCCAACTGGGGAAAGTGCCTGAGAAAGATTCCAAGAAAAGACAACAATGATGAAGAGATGAGAAGAGAGGATCATAATTCTTATTTGCAATAGGTTGGATCTGAAAATGCCCTGCAACTGTTTTTGAACTAGGCTTTGTCTCCAGTGCAGTGATGGGCAGAGGAAGATATTTGGGAAATGACTGAACATGAAGGCTCCAACCTTATCAATGGGTTGATCCAATGACGAGTTTCTAATTTGATAGGATAAGGGAAGTCGTGCAAACTTAGGAGGTGGCACTAACTTGGAGAAGTGGGTCCTTGGGGGTGTGAGTTGGGGATTCTAGCCTGTCCCAGCACCTTCCTCTATCGCTCTGCTTCCTGGTCGCTGTGAAGGGTCCGGCTTTCCTCTCCTTCAGTTTTCTACACCGGGTTTCTCTCTTGCCACAGAGCTAAGAGTAGTGCAGCTGGCAGATCAGAACTGAGGCCTCTAATGCAATAAGCCAGCTGGGCACAGTGGGACTATGAGAAACTAAGGCAGGGGGACTGCACATTTGAACACAGGCTGAGCAGCATAATGGTCTGACAAGACCCTGCTTCACAAAGGGATGGAGTTGGGTTCGGACATAGCTCATTGCATAGGTCCTCAAACAAACAAAAAAAAAGACCTTTCCTCCGTTAAGTTGTCTTACTCAGATATTTTGTCAAAATGATGGAAAGTTTACTAATTATATGAGATCCAAAATTTTTCTCTCTTTCTTTCTTTCTTTCTTTCTTTCTTTCTTTCTTTCTTTCTTTCTTTTTGCTTATTTTATCTAAAGTCTGCTTCTGTTATTTGCAATTGAGGGGCCTCAGGAAATGAGATTATAATAAAGACAGTTTCGGGGCTTCAGGTCTGGTTTATGTTTCTGTTGTGGCATATTGGCAGATATGGTTTGGAGATTTCTCTTGATTGTCTTCAGATTTTTTTAAGCAAAAGGGAACAAAATCAAAAAGAGTACTTATTAATCACCAGGAGGATTTATTTATTACGGAGGCCATGTCTGAAAAAGTCAATTTATTGTAAATGTTTCCCGCAGATCGGCAGACTTCAGGCAATTAACAAAAGCTGCTATAATTCACACAAAGGGAGCATTCGTTGTGTTTCCAATAACTCATTCTGATAAATTAGACCATGGCTGTGTTGAACTTGAAGAGGCACGTGAGCGCAGAACTGCAGAGTGGCACAGGCACTATCTATAATGATTCGATAGACACTGTGAGTGTCTTATATCTAGGGACTGACATAGCCACAGGGTTGTACACGTGTGTGTATACACATGCATATGCATGCACTCATGTGCATGTTGGTTAAATATTTGGGGATTATGTTCTTGCTACTTAAAGATAATGACATGGGTACTAAAAATAAGAAATAGCACATTTTATGGGATAGGCAAGTAAACATCAAACACAAAACTCTATTAGCCTTGATAATATACTCCCTCCATAAACCTGGATGATATCATAGCAACAGATGAACTTAGAGTTCTGCTTGTGTCTTTCCAATGTGCACAACTCATCTAATTTAATTCTTGTTTCAACTAAATTTATTCAAAAAGCATTAGCACTGATTGTATGCTAGATCCTATTCTAGAAATAACCTCCTCGGTCTTCCCTAAGTGGCAAAATAAAATTACAGAGAAAAGATGTTAGTAGGACTTCTGAGGAAGCTGTGTGTCGATAGATCAATAAAGGTGTGATTTTAGACCAGTAGAATGGGAAAGCCATTGTTCATGGAGTGTCCAACAAATGCACAGGCAGGGACTCCCCAAAGAGAAGGAAGAGTGGTGTGGTGAATGGGAATGAAGGTTGCAGGAGAGCTGTGTGTGTCATGAGAGAGGAAAGCAAAAGTGCAGGAAATAAATAGGTAGAAACCAGACAACAGCAAGCTATATGGGTTCCTAAGCTCTTAGGTTTTTAGCCTCCTTTCTCAGGAGTATTTTCAATGTGAAGATATTTCTTGTTTTCTTTACTACACATGGAGTAAGAGGAAATTAACTTAGACTTAAACTTCAGGGGGAGATAATTGTTATTAGAAACTCATCAGGCAGGAAGTACAGGCATAGTTTCCATAGTGAATTTCAACATCTGGTCATGGTTAGAGCTTCGCCTCAAACACCTACCTCTCCAGTGGATCGCCACCTCCATTTCCATCACCAGCACAGATTAACAAGCAGTCTCAGTTACAATACAAAGAGAAATGTGCACTGTGAGTTAGAAAGCACTAAGAGGGCCGGGGAGTTAGCTCAGTGGTTCCGGCGCCTGTCTTGCAAGCGCAGGGTCCCGGGTTCGATTCCCCGGTAACCACATAACAATAGTGGGTGTGGAGACCCACGCCCAGCAGCAACCAGTACCACATACCACAGTGCCGGGCGTGGTGGCTCACGCCTGTCATCCCAGCACTCGGGAGGCAGAGGCAGGAGGATTGTGATGTGAGTTTGAGGCTGAGCTCAGGGCCAGCCTGAACCACAAAGTGAGACCCTGTCTCAAAAAAACCTAAAAAAAAGAAAGCACCAAGAAATTATCCAAACTTCACCCCACCACTTCCTAATTAGCAAATGAATCCCCTGAATTCACCTCCTATAAACATTTGAATAAGCACAGTGCCAAGGAAGTTATTCTGCATTTTATTTCACTGTGGGAGAAATCTAGTTGGTAGAAACATTATTCCTAATTCAATGCATATAATTTTTAATTCTACTTCCATAAGAAACCCAGGGGAGATTTTTAATTCCTTTGCCAATTTCAGGGAAATGAACAGGAATCAGAGACTGTATCTAGGTTCATCAGTGAAGAGGATTTGACTCAATGGCTGTGTCTACGAGAATTCCAGAAGTAGGAATGGCAATATACATGCTACACTGTACATTTTTACCTGGGACTCTTTAAAGACAACTATATCTCTATGACAAATGACTCCCATGGCAACACCTAATGTGTAGAATAACCTTAAAAATCATTTAAAAGAGTCCATGACCCTGTTGCTAGTCCTCCACTAGGCATTTGTCCTTCGGGTTTCAGACAATGCTATGTCACACATCTGCTGTCCTACTTTACCATTGCTTTATTGGATTTCAGTACAGGAATCTCCACTTGCTTTTATTAAATTTCATGGGATAGAATTAGCTTGTTGCAACATGTAAAATATTAACTTTTCAGAACACTTTGACATTTTAGAGGTTCTTAATGTTACTAACACCAATGGCTTAGTGCCTGGTATGGCCTGTCCCCCAACAGTGTCACACAGCCCACACAAGCCCTTTCCAAAGGTGACTAGATTTGGAATATGGGATGCCAATGTTGATTCATGGTGCAGTGCTAGGATCAAGGACACTAGGACTAAGCGTGTGAGTGCTGCCTGCCCTAAGTAGCCTCGGTAAGTAAGGGACAAGCAAGAGAGCCTCTCACTTGCTTTGCTACCTTACACCGACCATGAACTGTTTTTCCTCTGTAATGTCCCATTACCAGGTTACTCTGCCTTAGAGCCAGCCACTGACAGACTGAAACCTGTATGAACTATAAATGAAATACACCTTTCCTCTTTTAACTGGGAGTGTTGGATATTTTGTCTCAGCCACAAGAAAAAGTAGCTAACCCAATACCTCTGAAATCTTAATATAACAAATGAATTCTTGTTTCAACTAAATTTATTCAAAAAGAATTAGAAATAAATTCACTTCAAAGGAGAAATAACCTGTCTAGTGAGTCATCCAATAGCAACTTCTTTGTACATAATTTTGTTATTTGTTACCTTGCGAGTTACATTTTATGTGTGAAAGTTATATTCTCTTTCACCAGTTTGCTTTAGGCACTCACTACTCATGGCACTGAGGTGATGGGGCTCCCGCCCAGTAAAGCAGATCTGGGCAGAATACAGCTGCACCTGCCACACTTGCCATCCAGAACCATGTAGAGCCTGTGACTCCAAGAGACAATGAGTGTTTACTCTGCTGCACTGTTTAGAGAATCCAACCCAAAAGCCACTTCTATTCTTCCAATTTCTATGATTTGCTAGTATTTATTTGTTCTTATGTAGTTATGGTATAAATGGATTTTAATTTGGCATAGAATAATAGAAGGCATTTTAAAGCCACTAAATTGTTATGAAACTCTAATCCTTCAACTATTTTGAGAAGTTACTGAAAACTACCAAAAGCCATTCTTTAAAATTCTTATTCAATGATTTATTTATTTGGTTTTTATTAAATATAAAAATTAGCCGGTGATTTAGCTCAAATGGTACCAGGCCTACATTTCGAGGACAAGGGCCCAGTTCAATCCCCAGTACCACACACACACACACACAAACACACACACACACACACACACACACACACACGCACACACACATTTGAATTGTTTGGTTCTATGAAGATTTAAGTGAAGAAAATGTGAATATGCAAAGGGTACTACAATGTAAACTTCTTTGTTAGAGAATGTCCAACTCAAATTGTATTGGTAAAATTTTAATCAATTTTTTATATTTTCAAGTAATGTCAAATCTACAGAAAAGTTAAACATAATGGTATGAAAAGATTTTTTTAGCCATTACATAACAGGAAGTTCCATCAACCTGAATATTTTAATGTGTATTTACTACAAGTAAGAATGATAACTGTGAAATCACAGTACAACTCTCAAAATCAAGTTGTCAGAGCTAGGGATTCAGCTCAGGAGTTCTGGCATCTCCTTTGCAAGTGCAAGAACTTTTTTTCAATCCCCAGTAACCACATAAAACAATGCCTGGAGCAGAGACTCATGCCCATCAGCAGTCAGTACCACATACCACAGTGCAGGGCATGGTGGCTCACACCTGTAACCCCAGCACTTGGGTTGGGAGGTAGAGACCAGAAGATTGCTGTGAGCTCAAGTCCAGCTTGAACTACAAAGCAAGATCCTGTCTCAAAAAAAAAAAAAAAAAGTCAAGATTTTAATATTAATGAGTTATCAGAATTAAATCCTTAGAACCTTTCAAGTTTTATCAGTTATCTCACTGACATCTTCTTACAGAACAATATGAAAGATCAAAGCAGAGAAGTATGTGATTACTTCTCTACTGCCATGGCTCCTTAGTCTTTAATCTAAAATTATTTTTCAGTCTTTCTTTGACTTTCCTAATCTTGAAAGCTTTGACCACTACTCAAGTTCCATATTGCTCCCCAATTGGGCTTTTGCAAGATGACTAAAAAAAATAGAACATTTATTACATTATACTAGGTGGCACAAATTTCATTTTGTGCTCTTATTTTCTATGTTAATTTTTGTCTAGCTGGTCTTCTGTTTTCTGTGCCATAAATTTACTCTTTTATTGTTTGTAATTATTTTATACACAGAAGTGTTTTAAACTGATGAGAAACCTATTTTTATTAATCTATCAATTAATTTATCTATTTATACAAAATACAGTCATATTTTGTTAGATTATTCTATAAGCCGTGATCTGTTACTGTCATTATTTACTTTAACATTTAATATGTCCCAAGCCAAACCAGTAGGTGTTCTTAAAGATGGCTTCTGACTTTGGAAGGTGGGGAGGGTACTCCTATTTCTCTTTCAGTAGTTTTTTGTTCTCTGGCAAAATACAATGGTTTAGAATTGCACTCTCATTACCCTAGTCCTGGAATTGACCACTTATCTAAGAAAGCTAAATTTCTTCTAGAAAATGATAAAAGTTAAAAGCCAAGTGCTGGACTCCATGGATACTCAATGTATTGGGTGTCACTATTCCCAGAGCCTCTCAGCGACAGACTTATGAAATATTATAGATGCACATCCACATTCTCATCCTCATAGATATCCTTTTATCTCTGTTGCCTATGTCTCTATGTATGCAAAACAGCATGAATCATGCTACCTTTAATTTCAATCTAACCCTGCAGAAACCTTCAGGCTTTCCTCTCCATGAAACCTTATTCTCGGTAAGAAAAATGGCTCCCAACATAAGATTGAGTGCATTTAATTATGCGATCTGTCCTTCTGTGTATAAGTGATCTTCACTACGAGTGCTGCATAGTGTGGATGCCCTCCGGACTCCAATGGGGTCCTATGCGCTTTTCAGGGTGCTTATTGCCCATGACTACCACCGATCTCACCTGTCAGACTTCACCTCGCCTAATGGCATGGACATTGAAATCTTTAGGAAGGAAAGTGAAAACAAAAGGAAAAACTAGTGCCAAAATTTTGGGAAGTGCTTTCAGTATTAGAAAAAAGTACTTATGCAAAGTATGTTTCTCTTTTAAAAGGAATGGAATTATATATATATACATACATATATATGTATATATGTGTATATATATATGTATGTATATGTATGTATGTATATATATATATATATATATATATATGTATATATGTAAACCATGCTACATTTTTATGGATTATAAAAGTAACCTGAAATTGGTCAGTTTGTACAAGGACAAGATAAAGTAAGAACCTTGTCATGGCATAAACAACACGCAGGTAGGAAAGACGGTGTGTATGTGGAAAAGGCACAGAGGCAAGTTGTGGCTGCTGCTTGGTAAGAGCATGATGCTTGGAGAGACTAAAAGGTAACTCAGTAATCATTCCATCTCTGGGATAGAGAACAAAACGTAAACATATAGATTTAATTTGCAATTAAGATTTGTGTTCTTAGGACATAGGATTTAGCTCAGTGGTTCTGGAGCCTGTCTTGCAAGCTCAAGGGCCCGATTCAATCCCTCATAACCACATACCTCAGTGCCAGGTGTGGTGACTCACACCAGTAATCCCACCACTCAGGAAGCAGGGACAGGAGGATTGCTGTGAGTTTGAAGCTGGCGTGGGCTACCTAGTGAACTCAGGGCCTGCCTACACTACAAGTAAGACCATGTTTCATAAAGGAAAAAGATTTCTGTTCTTACAAAAATCAAACATCTAAAGAATTCATAACAGATTGACAAAGCTGTTTTAGACAAAGAGCTTCCATTACTGTAATTAGGAAAAAGTGTGTGGCTTGAATGGTTCCAGCTTCATAAGTGTTTATAACTCTCTTTTAAGTGTTTGTCTAGTTCATTTCCATGGTGCACCACAGACTGGGTTAAGACCACAAAGTCAAGGGTGTATAAATATAAATATTATTGCCAGGATTGGAACAAATGAACATTTCTGTACCTCTCACTCTGCTCTGGTGCACCCATCCTCAGCACATGGCTCCACATTGAGACACTGTCATGCAGTCTCCCCTCTGCCAGCCACACTCTTCCCTTGGACACCCACAGGCCTCACTGCCTCTGCTCCTCATATCTTTTCTGCAATGTTGTCTGCCGCATAAACTTCCCAGGACCCCATTTAGCATTTCACATCTTCATTTCTTCCCATCTCTTCTCGATTCTTTTACTTCTCTTAGCATTTATCTCTCTGTTAATCAGTGATTCAACTTCCCTGAAGTCTAAGGTCCCCTCAGTGACCCTTTCATGAGTTCTGTCCACCGCACGCCTTCAGGTCCTGCCTCAAGACTGAGGCCACTGGAAGGACACTCATGCTCCTTTGCCCACGTTGGAGAAAATAGGATGAATTTTCAAAGCTTCTCTTCTCCTTTATCATTGCTTTAGTTTTTCCTTATAAGCAGCAATGTGACAGCCAGGAGGGAAAAAAGAAAAGAATAGAGAATGTAAAGAAAAGTATATAATTTAGGGCTAAAATAACCCCAGGAAATCACATGTGTTCAGAAGTGGGGCGTTTGGAAACCAGATCATCAATTTGGAACTGGATCAGTTGATGAGTTCATAGCTGAACATGTTCTTAGGAGGTGGGGCCTGGGTGGAGTCAGGAGTTCGGAGTTAGTGTCCCCAACTGCTCCCTTTTCTAGTTCCCGGCTGCTATGGAGAAGCAACTCTTCTCCACCTATTTCGGAGCCAGTTGATCACAGGCTGAATCCCTACAAGCTCTGAGCCTATTTAATGCTTTTCTTTAAGATGGGGTCAGGTTTTACATCTCAGCAGCTAGAAAGAAAGCTGACCGACCCAACAGGTGATTCACGGAGAGTGGAATGGGAGCGAGCTAAGAACAAGGAGTCTCAGTAGTTTCTGACAGAAACCACAGCCTCTGATATGGATAAATCAGAAACAAATCCTGCAGATGCACAAAGGCAGCTGCCCCACCGTGTCCTCTTCTCCGTCGGTCTGAGTCTGCCATCCTCGCTGGGGAATGGATGGTCCAAGGTAACATCAGCAAAGTGAAACTCTACATCAGAGCTGGATATGTATTTTTTTCTACATACTGAGTAAACACATACCACCTGCTGAACAAATTATATATATTTCATTTTTAAGAAATGCAACCAGGATTTACATCTTAAAATTACATCTACATTTAAGAATGACACTTTCTGAGTTTCATTCCAGTGCATGTGAAAATCTTTCATAGCAACAGCACAATGTTTCACAACAAGAGTAACAGAAAACTCAATGATCTCATGCTAATGTGCGTATTGATGTATTTATTTCATACACATGATGTATAAATAAAAAATAGTGTTACTGAACAGTATGAATAAACCTAGTCAGTGAATAACATTCACACACAACAGGAAACTTTATTTATTGAGATTGAGCTATTAAATACCGCAAAAGGAAAAAACACATTTTTAAAAAGAACACACAGCAGAGAGTTGGTGAGGAATGTTTAAAAATACAGTATATATATCCCTACATTTGCATCGGGAAACTCATACTGACAGAGACTGTTGACAAGTGTATTTTTACATAGTCACTATCACTTATCCTAACAAATTTGTAACAGTGTCATCTTCATGCACCTAACAGCTCCCACACAGAGATTTAGCCCATCTCTGCTTTTCAGCACAACTCCCTGAACTGTGTTGTTTAACTCCAGTCATAATGGAATTTCAAATCACCTCAGTAACGGAAATGGCTGGTCTTCCCAGTACACAGACTATGCGGGCGGTTTACTTAGAAATTCCTTGTTGAAAAATTTTCTTGCCTCCACATTACTCAGGGAAACAGAGCAACGAGATGGATTCTGTCTTCTGTATTCAATGCTTTCAACTATGGCGTCTTTTATCACCTGAAAGTAGAGACAGAAGATTTGTGAGGAGTGTTGCTATGAAGTCTTCCGGACAGGTGTTGGCTCAAAATGAAAATCTAATTGGCCATTTTAGTTATAACAATTTTTATGGATTACACTGAAAGAAATCTGAGTCACTCATTTCTATTTAACCCTAACAACCTTCCTACTGTTGTGTTACACCCACGTCCAGCTGCTTGTCCTGTCCGTGTGCTCTGAAGTCGGCGCTGATTAAGTTGGGAATAAAATGTTTAGAACATGCTAATGTTATCTCTTTGCTTCTTCACAGGAAAAGTGTTGCTATCAAAGAAGCAAGTCATTACTGAATCTATACCAGGAAGTTTTTGTAGCGATTGGAAGAGTGGGAATGAGTGACTACAAGGAAGTAAGACGTCCCTTCATTGCATTATCCAGTCATGAAGAATGATGCTGCTTCTTGACTAGACAAACACAGCACAGGACCCTGAGTATCCTCTGTCTAGGAGAGTGCCAGGGACTTCCACAGAACGTCTGCAGTCCAACCTGCCCAGTGTACGACGCGGGCCTGAGAGAGACTACACCAAGAGACACAACTAAGAGAGAGAAAGTGGGGTTCCAGGCTGGTTAATGCAGGTGTGATCGACGGAGGCGCTGTCCAGTCTCGGGTACTGATTTTCACTGGTAATCAATTGGGGCTAAAAGCCAGTTATGTGCTGCTTCTATGGAAATTAGTGTAAACAAGGTCCAAAAAGGACAAGACAAAGCATTCTCGAATTAGGAACAGAGTAGATAAAATAGACAGTTGTAATTAGCACACCATCCTGCTGTGCAGAAGATTTCCGTGGTGAGAATGGGATGTGGATGGGAGTTACTCTGACCTCGGGTACACGCCGCAGACAGACTCACTGCTCAAAACAAGCCCGTAGTGGGGTTAACTCTTCCCGGCTTGCTTTGGGCTCAGTCAGTCCTACAGTCCCCTGTAGGAGACCCCGCACATTGCGATTTCATTGGCGAAGACGCCCTGCTGTGTTTTACTCTAAGTAGTCTTTATCTTGTCCAAACCAGTGGTGACTAGAAGAAGATACAGGCAAGTAGAACGTGCGAGAGTTTGTACTGCAGTGTCTCCTACTGTTACCCGTATGAAGATGAGCCTGTTACAGAGAAGAGTCCATGTGGAACTGCGTCCAGTAGTTACTGCCGAGCGACAGCGATGAGCTTGGATAGCTCCCTGCAAAGCGACAGGGCCTACTTCTCCTTCAGGTCTTTGTGGACACCAGGGAGAAGCCTGCACTGCTGCAACACTTACTAACGTTGCTTCAAACTCTACACGATGAGAATCGGGAGCTCTAAAGTAAAGTTAGGCTACGCATTTTGCAAGAGATAAACACAGCAGGTTGAGGCACAAGTGGACTTCTTAAATACATACGCCAGCAAGATTAACCACCTCATTGGCTTTCTGGAGTTCCACGTCAGCAAACTTATCAGGTGGTTCCGGTTTCTTCTCAGCAGCCAGAGGAAAATCAACCCTCAATGGCAGAGAAGTACCAAATAAAAACCAATTGAGTCTCTTTTTTCAAACACCTAAAAAGTTTTAAAGAAGAAGAGACTGCAGAGGAAATTATACTGTGACAGTGATTGCCATCCCTTCCTTGAGAGTGAGTTGAAGGGCACTCAGAATCCAGCAATATAAATAACACACACCTATCACCTGGACCTGCGCCCGGCGTGCCCGTGAAAGGGTCCTTCAACAAGCGCAATTACGACTGAAAACACCAAATCCTGTGCAAGTAGAAAGTGCAGTTGGCCACTAGGTGGCAGACTGACACTATGAAACTATTAAAAAACGTTTCAGATTTCAGACAGCGGAAGACAGCCAGTTCTTGAATTATAATTATGTGATATTCACAGAAATTAAGCTACATAAGTTGATAAATGTAAACATTTTTGGCATGCTGCCTGGTCCAACTAGATAGATCCCAAAAAGGCAATATGTCAAAAATCAGAGTCTATAGTTTTTAAAATATAATAAAGAATAATAGTGCAGTGTTTATATCTAATTGCTGCTTTAATTCTTCCCTGAAATTCATTGTGATTCTAAACCCCTCCTGTTCGTGTTATCTCAGGAAGAGAACTCCTATCTCAACCTTCCCTACAGTCTGACTTGCACTTGATCTTTTACTCGTGAGACTCAACTGTTTCCTAAGTATTCAACCCAGTCCCTTAAGACTTTGACAATAAAGATAGAGAACAAGAAAATAAAGAGTAGGAAAGAGTATGTGGTCTCAGCTTCCCACATAACTCTCAATTCCAGCAACTCATGGCTCAAGTTCCACATGTCCAAATTACACACACACACACACACACACACACACACACACACACGCACACACGCAGAGGCACTTCTGAGGATTCTTGTCCTATATCAAAGACTAGGGCATGATGAACACAGAGGCCAAGGGCTAGCTGAACTGGACAGGGCTGGCCGGGTTCCTCCATCCGGTCAGTCATTATGAGGTCATATTCTACACACTGCCTCTGATTCATCACACTTCAGTTTCAAAATTTTAAAAAATAAACTAGAAAAATGCTGGGAACCTACTCAGTATGAAAGTCCCAAGTTCAGTCCCCAGAATCCCCTACAAACAGCCCAACAAGAACACAAATAGAAAGCTCACCCTGAGTGTGTAAACTCCCAAATTATCCTTACACAGACAAGAACCTAACTCATACTTTGATGTTACTAACAAAATGAAATATCACTGACCTCAGGGCTAAGACTTACGAAAACCTGGTTTTAAAAAGCACGGGATTTAGCTCAGTGGTACTTAAGCTGCCTCGCAAGCGCAAAGTTCTGAGTTCAGTCCCTAGTACAGAGGGGGAAAAAAGTACCAGAGAATGTAGCTTACGGTTAAAACAAAGGCTCTGGGTTAAACCCTCAGTATTACAAAAAAAATTTAAATATCATATATTTTCTTTCATTTTATCAACATATACTATTTGACACTGTGCACAATTATTTGAGGAAAAGTTTAACATACTCAAAATCAGCATATAGCAAATAAACTGATAATACGCTCTTGGAAGATGCCCCCTGAGTTAGTCAGTCGTGCAGTTGGTCAGTCCATTCACCTGAGCAGTGAAGCCTGGAAAACATGACACTTTCTTATAATAAATGAATCACTGTGTGCAAAACGAGGTCCTGGGAACCATTCCATGGAGGTCCACAGGAGCTTATGAGCCAAGTGTACAGACAAGCCACACAGCCAGCCCGCTGTAGCGACCTGCCGCTCAGGAACTCGCCTCCAGCCCAGGGCACCGGGAACCAATTGCACTGTATTTTTATACAATTGCACTGTATTTTTATTTTTAGGGACCAGCAACTGTGATCAGTATCTCTGACAGACACAAAGTAAAGCACTTGTTGCTGTGAAGGTATTGAGACTTTGTAATGAAAGGCAGATGAGAATATGAACACTAATTATCATCATCATCATCATCATCACCATCATCATCATCATTTTAGCTATTTTCTGGGTGTTCACTACATGCTTGGCCCTTGTGTTACTTTACATCAACTCTGTCCTGATTGATAAAACAGGTGATTTTTTTTCCCCCTCCTTATAGATGAGGAAAATAAAGCTGGGAGAGGTTAACAAACATGCCACACACCCCCCAGCAGCTCAGCACGAGAATCTGAAACTGAGCAGCCTGTGTGATCCGATTCCAAGGCCTGTGCATCTCTCACTGTTTTGGTTTCCATGTAGAAGGTCTCCTGAGAGTGTCACCCTCACAAGTAAGGGTCTGGGAGGTGACTGGATCAAAGGGGGGCCCGGAGGATGAACCCAAGCTGACGTCTTGGCTGAAGGTGCCGGGAGGAGGTCTGGCGGGAACACATGGGTCACCGTGGGTGTGACCTGAGAGTGTCCACCACCTTCCTGGGCTCCTCTGTCCTGCCTCCACCTCCTGGCTACCATGAGGTGATGCCAACCACCTTTCCTTCTCCCCACCCCTCTGCGGCACGTTCTCTGCCTCACCGTCACCAGCCACAGACTAGAACTGTGAGCCAAAATAAAACTCACCCTGTGCAGGTATTTTGTCCCAGGGAGAGGAGAGTGAGTGATCCACTCAAGCATCACATGTCTACAAGTATCAGTCACTATATGTTAAATTTCTTATAAGGAAAGAGAGAGAGGGAAGGAAGGAAGAAAGGAAGAAAGGAAGGAAGGAAGGAAAGAAGGGAGGGGGAGAGGGAGAGAGCAAGGGAGGGAGGGAGGAAGACAGACACAACAATTTTGAAAACATGGAGGTGACGTTCTGTGACAAGGAATCCAGGACTGAGGAACTGCAGAAAGCTGATGCTACTGAGAAACGCTGGCTGCTGTCAAGACGTGAGCAAAGCCAGAGCCAAAGTCCTCTAAGGATATTTAGCATCTGCCAAGCAGGCCAGCTACAAAATCCTGGGGAAAATGAAGCGCACAGCTGTTGGAGACATAGTGGCCTTTTCACAGTGAACTTGGTCAGAATGTGACTGAAGAAGAAATGTTGCCTCGTGCCACACTGGTTGTGGCTACAAAGCTGAAAATTACCGCATCAGGGATTGGCATATACGTGAATTCACATTCTAATAGTTTATATTCAGCATCTGTTTCCCCTAACAGCAGGGTCAGTCCATGTGCTGAAAGGTAAATCAGTCTGTCCTCTATTCAGATGGAGTGGGAACAAAAGATGGGGCCCGCGACAGCCAAATGCACTGTCAAACATCTCAACCTCAGTCCAAGTTGGTTGTCCTTAATCTTTCCCTTCACAAGGGACTCCGAGAGTCACAACAATGTATTTCCTTGGTTAAAGGGGGACTTAAGTGAAGGAGAGAGAAAAAAATCAATTAAGATTTCAACATTTACCTGGAGAAGATGAGAGTGGGAGAGAAATAAACGGTGAGTGAGAGACTTAAACTGGCATCTCAGGGATCATGCAGTGCAGAAAAATGCTTATAGTCATTCATTTAAAAAATACATTTGTACACTGTTTAGGTGGCTATTGCATGTCCAGACTTGTTTATGTCTCAGATTATAAATATTTGCAAAGGTCTTGGGGGGTCTATTTACTATGGACCTTCAGAGACACAGGATATGGATGCACATTTAATGAGCAGCTACTATTCATAGGGCACCTAATTAAGTGTTTGCTAATGCCATTGTGATAGGTCTCACTCATACACCTATTTCAGAGATGAAGAAACAAAAGCTTAAAATGTTTGAGCCATTTATTCAGTATCATACGAGAATGCAATCTATCTCGCTTTATATGCTCTGCTATACTGCAGATATTAGACAAAGGAATTTTAGAAAGTTTAGTTAATGGTTTGTAAAGAATCAACATTTACTGACCTGTGAGAGAACTTATTTTGGAATTCAATATATTTTTGTTCAGGCTTTAACTTTTTCACCTCTCTCAAACAAACTATCTTAAAAAATATTTCTAAAATGTGTAACTATAACATTACTAATACCAACTAGCTCAGCAGGGTTTATATAAGCCAACTGGGAAATAACATGAGAAATTTCATTGTTTAATATGTGAATATATGTATGCATTTCCATGACCAAAAGGTATTTACACATTCTTACTATCTAGCTTTTTTCATTTGAAAATTATTTACTAAGTTTAATACATTTTATCTCAGGAAATGTACTTTTCAATTTATTAGCTTCCTACAAAAAATAAGATTTACATGATATCGCTCTGTGTTCTCTTTTTTCTTAATAATATTGTACTTTATAAAATATAACTCTAGAACCAGGGATTTAGCTCAGTGGTTCTGGCATCTGCCTCACAAGCACAAGGTTCGAAGTTCGATCCCTGGCACTACATATCACAGTGTCAGGTGTGGTGGCTCACGCCTGTAATCCCAGCACTCCAGAGACAGAGACAAAGGATTGCTGTGAGTGTGAGGCGAGCCTGGGCTACAAAGTGAGCTCAGGGCCACCTTGAAATACAAAGCAAGGCCCTTTTTCAAAAACAAAATAAAATGTGACTTTACTTTGAGAATTTTCACTTTCTCTCTATTTCATATAATAAAAGACTTATTTCTCTCTTCATATCTTTTTAAAAGTTTTGTTATTGTTGGCAGTACCAGGGATCAAACTCTTGGGCATACAAGATTGGCACAATGCCACAGAGCTGAATCCTCGGCCCTATGTCTTTCAATGCTGTAAGTATCACAAGCTTTCAAATATCCACTTACAATTTTTTAAAAGGGATAAATATGTTCAGAAAATGATACATGCTACGAATCCTTATTCACATGTTTTGCTCTGATTGTGACATGTTTGCAAATGTAAAATGAAAATAATTTTACAGTTTTAGGAGCTGAGCCTTACTGAGGAAAATTTCATATATCCAAAAACTAAAGCTAGAAATTAAGAAGTATGACCATCATAATTACAAGCAACTAATCTTTGATAGGACTGGAGCAGAGTAAGCAGGCAGGCAAACTAGACGTGCCAGGTCCTGTAACCTCTGCAAGCAGACAAATCCTGTGTCAGTACAACAGAGCCCCATACTGTGCCTTCTTGAGCCATTCATAAGGTCTTCAAAAAGACCAGCACAACCAAACTGTCCCCCTTTTTCTGCTTTCTTTCTTTCTTCTCTTATTTATTTACTCATTTTGTTAGTAATGTGAAAAATGTGCAAAAGCAAATAAACTTGAGCTCTCATCACTGATAATAATTTGTCAGCTGCTGATTTAGGTACACAAAGCGATGGTTTTCTATTACACAACCCAGTTCCCAAACAGTGAGTTTGAAACTAAAGAATATCACACAAGTGCGGAATCTTCATAGGAGATAAACCAAGGGCAGGAATGATTAATGCTGCATAGAATGACGTGCTCTACACTTTCTAAAACAACGGATGTAATATCTCAAAGGCTCAGGCTGAGGGAGGTTGTTACAGTCAGCAACGTTCACAAGATCCACAAAAATAGAACATTTAAAAGCATGAATGTTTTCACCAATATCCATGTCCTGATAGTTTTACAGATTAATTATAATTCCAGTTACATGGACATTTTGCTTTCATATTTCCTTTTCACCATTTTTCTGCCTTAGTCTTAATACGTATTTTATTTAAGATGAATATATTAGATACTTGGTAAAGTACAGAATTATCTGTATTTTATTTATTTATCTGTAAAGTTCAATGAAAAATAGTATAATGTGTGGGTTCTATCAAGTTAGAGGCATTAGTTTTGTTACGTGTAAATTTTCTAAAGCTACTGTTAAGGTGAATAAAATAACTCAGGAGAAGGAAATTATCACACTTTCAGTATTGTCACGCATGAGCCTTGCTTTTCTTTTTGACTATGTAAGGAAGATATCTCTGCATTTAAGTCATATGAAAGTAACATGGCAGTACGGACAGTCATGAGAGATACTCACATCAATGTTGTTCAAAGTATTGAAATGCATGAGGTCATGGAGCCTTTTGAATGCTTGATTGGGATATTGAAAGTTGAAGGTTGAAAATGGTGATTCAGGATCATCAAAAATGTCAAAGTCAGCCATGTCTTTCTCCTCCTTCGTTTCTCTTGGAACACCTAAATACCAAAAGAGTCACCCATGGTATTATTTTGAAAGCCACAAAATATCTCAAAAATCCAGCAAAGGAAATGCACTAATAGTCACAAAGACCGATTTGGTAGCTCCCAAAGGCCCCTGGGAATCATAACGTTGCCAGACTTTACTATTTCTGGGTGTTCAGACCGGATGCCTCCCTGCTGTCACTGTCTGCCTCTCTGGCCTGATGGCCTTCTCCCTCTCCTTGCAAGTGTAGAGCTGCTCTGCTGCACCCCAGATGGAGATTCTCCTAAGTAACACTCCACCACCAAAGACTCTAGCAAGCTGGTACAGAAACACCGAGCTACTGTGCCTCCTGGTGTGGGGTGGGAAGGACAACTCTTCAGCAGAGGTTCTTGGGGCTTCTTAGACTTTCCCAGGAGGTCAGACTCCTGCTGTGGCAGCTGACTTACTCCCCCATGCTTTGTCAGCCACCGGCTTGCCTTGCATCAATTCCCCACTTCCTTACTAACAAATTCTCTGCACTTGAGTCCTTTTTAATAGACGGTTTCTCGAAGAGGCTTACAAAAAACACCACCTCACTGACTTCAAGGCACAGTCATCTGCATACATGAGAACTATTAAGTGAATTTCTCCTGGAAAACTAACCATGATAGAGAATTCTCCAAGTTTCAAGTGTGTTGCTGAAATCTAAAAATACAGTAAGTTCCTCTGTGCTGATTACCTCCACCAATCGTCTTCATTCCACGTGTGTATGTGTGTGTGTGTGTGTGTGTGTGTGTGTGTGTGTCTCCATCCATGAAATGGAAAAACCACATTTCCCAGTCCTAAAATAATATGATTTTTAGAACATGAAGCATCTTCCCAATCAACCTATAGTTTTCCTTTTGCTAATCAGTACCTCCCGACATATGGAAAAATCCAGACTCTTCTACCTGTGATAAAACAGAGCAATAACACCTTGAACTTGATTCTCATTTTCTATGGGCTACAACATGGCAACTCAGAATTTCTAGCCATGCTCTTCTGCTAGGTTATGCTACTTTGTGATCAGTTAAAAATTCCCAGAGACTTTTTTTTTTTGCATGATTTGTTCTACAGTGAACTTTCTAAGAGGTTTATACTTAAAATACATAGCATTCCCTATGACAAGGGAAACACTCAGAAAAATCAAGCCCAAAGTCTTGGAGTAAAGACATAAAAATTTAGCTCTAATAGCCAATTAACTGTTCCATTTCCACACTGACAGGATCTCAGGGGATCTGGAGGTAACTAAGAGAAGCACTTGTGGGATCTCAGGACAGTGACTGTTTATCAACACAGGGAGGCATTCCATGCTGTAACACCTGGTAGAGTAGCACCACTGTGAAACAGCTGTGTATCTGCTTTGCTCCCCGGACCAATTTCCGTTTTAGGGAATAAAACCTATTCCGTGCATACCTGGAGCCTTGTATTTTCTAAAGTTGATGTTGGCTAGAACGAAGTGGATGATGGTTGGGCAATCTTTCTCCACATCCGGGTTCCTGGGCTTAAAGACGTAGCACTCCTTCAGCCCCTCCCGATCAAACACGTAAGGATCAATCTTTGGAAACGGGAGCTTGTTCATTTTAGCCCACTTCTCGGCAAGTAGAAGTTCCTTTGGAAAAGAGTGGAAGGGGCATTTGGGAACAGTTCTTGTTCAGCTGGTCTGAAAACTATTCAGTATCCCTGGGGACATGCTATCTGCCAGCGGTGTGGTCTTAGCTAAGATAGAATGCACCAATACTCTCAGGAAGCTCATCAATCTTGAAGAGCTAGACAGTTATTCTCTAAGCAAACCCAAGAATGTCATGTTAATTCTCAGCCAGCACGCACTGCATTTTAAAATGACTGATTATCTCAAATGAATCAAATTGTATAGATTCAGTGAATTTGTAACCTTTTAAAATATTTGTTAGCTATTCAGAATTTTTTAAAATCTGATATGCAGATTTAGGAATTCTCTGTTACTGAATTTCCTTTTACTTCTAGCAAGTCACTCCAATGATTAAAAAATACCAAAGTTAGTTGTTCTACATATGTCAAAATATTTTACTTTCTCTAACTCAGCATTTTTGGTTTCTGTTTACAGAAAAGGAAAGTTGAGCTTCCAACCTCAGCATGATGCTAGTATATATGTAAAGACCAAGGGCTGAGCTGTGAGCTTAGTTAACCGGTCTGGCAGAGTGTATGGTCACATCCACAAGTTAACTTCGTTCCTAAGAAGGAGGTTATACAACCCCACCAGAAAGAGAAGGTGCCTAACACACAACCAACCACAATAGCTGAAGTGCACTGTGATGAGATATACATTTCTGTCAGTCACTAAGAGAATGAGAATTTTTCTCTTCATAGAAGTTTACTTAGTGTGGAAGTTCCCTCTAAAATAAAGTTTAAGCCAGAAAACATAAATTAACATGGAAATGTAGAGTGAATATATCTCATTTCTATTTATATGTAGCTTTGGGCAAATGAGCTACATAAAAAGCAGAATAGGATGGTATAAAATACAGGCTCATGGGCCAGATTTCCTGAGTCCAAAAAGAGGTTCTGTGGCCTTGGGCATATTTCTTACCTTCTCTAGGCTTGATATCCTCAAGTAGAAAGTGTGAATGATAACACTGGCATGTGTCTGATAGGACTATGATTAAAATTAAATGAACTTATATTTTACGCGCTTTTTTTTTTTTTATGAGACAGGGTCTCACTTTGTAGTTCAGGCTGGCCCTGAGCTCAGCCTCCAACTCACATCACAGCAATCCTCCTGCCTCTGCCTCCCGAGTGCTGGGATGACAGGCGTGAGCCACCACGCCCGGCACTGTGGTATGTGTTACTGGTTGCTGCTGGGGTGAGTCTCCACACCCAGTATTGTATGTGGTTACTGGAGATTGAATCCCCGGCCCACACTATTTAGGACAGAGTTTATCACTTAGTGCTACATAAATGCCTAATGAGTAAATAGTGATAAAGAGAAGAAAAAAGATGGAAGAAAAATGTGAGGAAACAAAGACAGAGAGAAGGAAGAACAATATTGAGAAAAATTCCAGAGAGAGGAAAATGTGGGGAAACCATTTTCAGAATCTCATTTTTTTTAACTATTCTTGTCATTGTATTGATCCGTACAGCAATGTCATTTGTAACTGATCAGAAGTTCCACAACAGGAAGGGATTACATAATGTAGCTCCTGACACTATAGGAAAATGGCCTGTTGTCTGAGAGAAAATAACCAAATAACCCTTTGTGCTTAAAACTGTGATAAATGTCATAAAAAAGGGTCAGGGATTTGGCTTAGTGGTTCTGGCACCTGCCTTGCAAACTCAAGGACCCAGGTTCGATCCCCTGGTAATCACATACAATAGTGGGCATCGGGGCCGGGGAGGTAGCTCAGTGGTTCCGGCGCCTGTATTGCAAGTGCAAGGTCCCAGGTTTGATCCCAGTAACCACATACAATACTGGGTGTGGTGACTAACATCCAGCAGCAACCAGTACCACATTCCACAGTGCCGGGTGTGGTGGTTCACGCCTGTAATCCCAGCACTTGGGAGGCAGAGGCAGGAGGATTGCTCTGATGTGAGTTTGAGGCTGAGCTCAGGGCCAGCCTGAACTACAAACTGAGACCCTGTCTCAAAAAAAAAAAAAAAAAAGTCATAAAAAAGTACTCTAAATAACCATGAGACATTAAAGTTTACTGTGGCGAGCCGATCTAAGATGGCACCGAGCACTGAGCCAAGGGGCGTAAGTCTCCGCCTCAGAGTAGAAAACAAGTTGCTTCATTGACCTTATTTGGAAGAGTCTAAGCTGTGTTGGGGGCATGCTGAACCAGGGTATATAAAGGAGCTACCGTGGAAATAAAAGGAGAAGAGTTCTAGGCTTGCACCTCCAGCAGTGTGTTGTGTTCTTCCTTGCGGGACAAGAGGGACACGACAGTTTACATGGATTATTTTCTCTGCATATTCAATTACTTGGTAACTATTCTAAGTGGGGCTGGATTCTACACAAAAGAGAAGCTTATAGACTTGAAGCTTTGGAGAGATGTATGATGTGCTAATACAGCAGGTCTGAGGCGGGGAAGGTGGCACACAGCCATATGCTTGGGCTGTGCAGTTTAAAGGGTCTAGCTCAACTATACACTTTAACTTGTGCCTGGGGGACTTGGAGCAAATTGCTTAGCCACCACAGCTCAGCAAAAAGCAAATTATTGGGCCAGGGATATAGCTTGGTGGCATTAAGCCTGTCTTGCAAGTATACGGTCCTGAGTTTGATGGAAAGGGTACCCCAGTATACAGTGATGTGCCCTTAATGATGCCACAAGAATCATAAGCAATGGGGACTGTTATTCCCCATCTCTGAAACAACAGAGCCCCAATCCAATGTCCTCCACAGCCCATTTGTTTCTTATTTGTTAAGAATACATTTCCCACCTTCTACAAAATAAGCTGATACTGTCACCATCTTTATAGTATGGCTATGAAGATGATAGGAGGTAACATATTAACTTGGATTCAGAGTAAACACTTTAGCATTGTACTTTAAATTCAAAGAAAAATGTGCTTTCAGTGAAACTGCTATGAGTATTTCTACACTGTGGTGAATTTTAAGTTAACAAACTCTCTCAATACTCATTTACAAAGAAATAAAAATCTAGAGGAAGAATAGGGTTTAATGGGCATAAAAGCATTCACTTCACAAACTGTTAGGTTAAAAAGTTACATTTTGGTAAATCTTCTTTAAGTATAAGTAATTGCTTGTTTGAAATTTGAGTAAATTCTGTGTCATTAACCCTTCCTTTATCTCTCCTCTATTTGGTTGGATTAATTAGTTTATTTCATGTTTAACAATGTTCACAATTATTCATTCATGGTTATTCAACATCAAAATAAAGCCAAAAGTTCACAGTGTAAAGCAATTGCGTGAGAGGAAAGAAAGAAAAGGCTTTCTAGTGTTTACAAATATGACTCAGGGGTATGACCAATGATGTGTGACTGTGTGGAGAAAGAGGAAAAAGGAACTACATGAAGTAAAAGCCAGGCTAAATTTAGTCAGATCCATTTTACAATGGAATCAGGAAGAGGCAGAAACTTTCCCTTTCCTTCTGTGCTTCTGAGATGGAAAAGATTAAAAACGTCTGACTACAAAGACCGTGATTCCAAGATGAAAAGAAAAAGTCATCTCCTTTCTGATGTCTCATTTCTCTCCATAAAGTCTGAGAAGCATTGACACAGCCTAACTTCCCTTCTAAACTCCAGAGTCATTGGATCACTCTTACCAGGATTCTGAGCCTTCTTTTCTCACTGAACTCACTTAACATTTACTTACGCAGGTGAGCAAGTGAATCTCACCTAAATTTGAGAAATATTACTCCCAAAACTGCAGAACATAGTATAAAGTAAGAAATGGGGGTCTCAAGATCCAACACACCTAGAAAGCCCAAGAGATAGCTTAGTAAAATGAGGAATGTTACAATACATAACATTCCTTTACCTTGAATGGAGGGCTGGTGTCACTTGGCCTGGCAGAAAAGTCAAAGGAGATGATGAGATCGACCCCTCTCTGAGGTCTCAGGATCAAGGGGTATGGCAGGTTGAATGTGAGCCCACTGTCCACCACGTGGATCTTTTTACTTTTGACATCCAAGGGTTCGTATATCTGCTCAAATTCATCAGGGTCTTAAGAAAAGGAGAAGATATGAATGGTTATTTAAGATGTGAAACACATATGTAGTCATTTTAAGAGACAGAATTCCATACAGTGAAGCCCTTGGGTTTTGGAAATGAATAGAGCTGGGCATGAATCCATGTTTGAGACTGATAAGTGCATTGTTGTCTTAAGTCTTAGTTCCTTCACTTTAACCAGCTGGATACAAGGAATTTTCAAGTGAGATCACAGTGACAACTAAGTGGAGCTCACACAGAAGGAAAGTAGATCTGTCTCCAGAGTTAACTCTAAGCTACAGCCTCTTGAAGACTATTGTCCCATTATATGGATCTTTACTGGCTTAAAAACATTCCTCATACATACTTTTATTTAATGTTTAGAAGGGCAAGACAGAGAACATCTATAACATAGAGTGTAACAAACTGAAGTCCTTACTAAGGTGTTAGCATGAGGCAGCAGCAGACACTGAACAGGAGGAATTTCTGTCAGAGATCAGGGGAGACTTATCTCAGAAGGAAGCTTGAATGGAAAGAAGAATAATGGTGCATTCAGGTGAGCTAGACGTGCAGGATAAGTTGGGTGGGAGATCTCCAAGGACTGGGCAAACTAGAACCAAGAACATTAAAGCAAAATAGACTCAGAGGGCTTGAGACACCACAAAGCACAAGATGGCTGCAGGACAGGAAGAGACGTAATGAGATCACAAGAGGTCATCTTGTCATCTTGCTCACATTCAACCTGCTGTACCCCTTGATCCTGAGAAAACAGGAAAACCCCAGAGATTGTTCATTTTATGCAAGAATTAATATTGATAACATGATGCTGTGAGCATTTCTGTGTGGTGCTCCTAATTTACTTCTAACAGGAGAAAATATGACTGGGATTGAATTGATTGAACTGCACAAAAAGAAATGCTGGGGATCTGCTCTACTATCTGCACATCCTTGTTCCCACTTCTCCATTAGGAAGGAGGCCACACAAACTTCAGAAAGTCTGTAACACAGAATAGAGTTGAAGGTGTTCATGTCAGCACATTGAGAGGCTCATGCACCTCTTTGTTTTGGTGCAGGGTTTTGAACCTGAGACCTCACACTCGCCAGGTGGGTGCTGTATCGCTGAGCTATATCCCCAGCTCTAAGTGTTTTTATTTTAATTTCAGCTGAAAGCTTAACCAAAACAAATCATTTTCCCCATTGTCTTTTGGAGTTGGGCCTTTTTCATCAGGCAATCTTAAATCGAAGATTGCAACTGAGAAAAATATCATCGTTCTGTAGACCTATTGCCAACTCTGACATGTGGTGGAACACTAGTCTCCAAATCTCATAGCTAGACATATTAAACAGTGTTTCTAAATTACATTGAAAGAAGCACCACTTTGCAAAGAATTAACAGGTTTCCCATACAGAAAAAAGAATTCCATGTTTGGAATGGTTTGAGGAAAACAAAATGCAAGAAATTACAGTAATCGCCAATTATAGTGTGTGATCTTATTCTCTTTACCATTGCTTGGACTAATAGCTCTTTGTGTGGCCAAGTCCCCGAGTCTTCACACTAACTCGATCGGTAGTGCCATCATCATCTCTATTTTGTAAGCAAACTGAAGCTCGTGCCAAGTATTATCCATAAAAGACCCAGCTGTAATTCAAACATAAACCAATCTGGTTTTAGTGCTACATTTGAAACATTTTTAAGTAATTCTCAATTCAGTTCAGGATCCTCTTTGCTTGTGGATAAAGAGACAGAGTTTTAAGAGATTTTTCCTAAACTTTTTTGGACAATTAATTATAGGACAACTCTTAAAATATCATAGAAGGGCCGGGGAGTTAGCTCAGTGGTTCCGGCACCTGTCTCGCAAGCGCAAGGACCCGGGTTCGATTCCCTGGTAACCACATAACAATACTGGGTGTGGAGACCCACACCCAGCAGCAACCAGTGCCACATACCACAGTGCCGGGCATGGTGGCTCACGCCTGTAATCCCAGCACTCGGGAGGCAGAGGCAGGAGGATTGTGATGTGAGTTTGAGGCTGAGCTCAGGGCCAGCCTGAACCACAAAGCGAGACCCTGTCTCCAAAAACCTAAAAAAAATCATAGAAAACTAACTGAGTGTTATTACAGAAGAATTTTCTCCCATTATTTAAGTCATATAAAATTTCCAATCCTGTAAGTTGATCAAGTTCTCTGATAGGAGCAGAAGCAAGCTTACACTTATGTAACATTTCCTTAGCATAGTTCCACTGTGGGTATTTGCGATGGTCACTTTATAAATATATCACACAGATTCCATTTATAATGTACAAATATTTGGATATCTGTGTTTTGAATTCTGGGCTAACTTAACTCATGTCTTGATTTCCTATACCAGATGGTACATGTCACAGTCAATAATATAAACATAAAAGTAAACAGGAAAGAAGTCATGTAACTAATGAGCCATTTCCTAAAATGAGTCGTGTAGGTATTTATTTTTCAGTAAACTGATGAGTGGAATTGTATCATTGTATAGTTTATCTTGCTTCCAAAAGATAGTCTTCAAGATGAAGTCAGAGGCACAAGAGAGAACACTTTTTCCATTTCTCATTGGAAGAGTGCTTTCAGATACACAAATTCTAACTTGTATCCACAAAGCCACTACAGAATATACTAAAATATGTTTCCAAGATGGTATGGTATCTAAACTACACAAAAACTTCTACATGTGTTTTTGTGTGTGAAATGTGTACAAAATTAGAAGAGAAATAGCTTTAATTGAGGTTTTAATGGTAGTGTTTTCGGTGCATAACAGGAAGACATTAAGTGAAGACATTTTGAACCAATGATCACAGTTTGTGATAAACTTTCTAACTTCCACACAAAACATAATTATTGTAACCCTAGAAAACAATTAGAGAAAGATCTATCTTAGTAAGTATTTTAAAAGTATGAATCATTTTAGTAAGTGTATAATTTACTAAGTCCAAAATATAATTGCTTATATCACTCTTGGTACATATACAGTGAAACTGAATGAATTTATCACTGAAAAAAATTGAATTTGTTATGTATCTAATTCCTCATGTATTCTTTTTCCTAGTGGAAAAATGCAAAATGAATAAAATGCAATTTTAACGAGATACATACTGATAAATAAAAGTAAATTTTCCCCAATGTTGTTCACTTAAAACTGTTTTAGGCTGGAATGTTTCAAAATATCTCAAAAAGAAGTCAATATGTAAAAACATCCCATTTTGGTATAATTTATGTATCTATTTCCTAACACTGTTTTGTAAAAGCTGTTCATAACTCTTATTTCAAAGGACATCAAATGAAGAAAAGAGGCAAACAAGGTGATCTGCAATTATTGATCTCCCAAGCACAGAGAGAAAAGCACCCGGATATAATTTACATTCTTCACTTGCAGTCATATCCCAAATTAAATTTTTTCTACCCTTTTGAATTAGTCCTCCCTCAAGACCAGGGCTGTTATGTTTTCATTTTTCTTTTCTATTATTGTTGACCAAAGTAGATAAGTCTTTCCATAAATCAAAACTTTGACAAGGAGTCACTCAGTGCTTTTCATATTTCTAATGGCAAAGATTGTCATTGGCCTTGTTTAGTAGTGGATTCCAAAGATGAAGACATTTGTTAGTAAGAACTTATAAATACTGCATAAATGCAAGGATTCATGAAAGAAAAAAAAATGGAAGTACAAAACAATTTGAACTTCTTAAGGTTGCCAAAGTTGACTAATAAAAATACTCCATGTTTATTTTAATTTGCATTTCAGATGAGCAAAAAGTAATTGCTAATTCTAAGTATGTATCAAATGATGTAAGGGGCCAGGGATTTAGCTCAGTGGTTCCGGCACCTGAGTTACAAGCGCAAGGACCCAGGTTTGATCCCCGTTAACCACATACAATACTGGGCACAGAGACTCACACAGCAACCAGTACCACACATCACAGTGCCGGGTGTGGTGGCTCACGCCTGTTATCCCAGCACTTGGGAGGCAGAGGCAGGAGGATTGCTGTGATGTGAGTTCAAGGCTGAGCTCAGGGCCAGCCTGAACTACAAAGTGAGACTTTGTCTCAAAAAAACCTAAAAAAAAAAAAGATGTAAAAATTGCATTATTCACATACATCTCATTTAAAATTATGATTTGACTGGGAATTCTGTATTTTATCTGGCAACCTAACACCAACAAATTGACATGACACACTGCAAAGTTACAAGGAAATTGTGGGGTGTAGAAAACATGCTATGCAGACCACAGACAAACTATACATTGCCAGACTAAAGACATGTAACAGAGGTAATAAAGTAGACACGAGCAAAACTTCCAGTCTTACATCAGCAAGACAATGACTAACACAACCCAGTGGGATGGTGAGTGGTAGAGGAGAAAGGATTAGGACCTAGGCCAAGAGGCCTGTGTCCCAATTTCAGATCTGCTGAGCAATTTCAGACAAAGATGATGGAACTGTTTTCTTTGCTCTTCCTCTTTTATAGAGTCAAACAACTGAAGGTTCCTTCATGTTCAAAATGCTCTGTGTTTCCGATGTTTTTTTAAGCCTATCCCCACCCATCAATGAAGCTTAAGTTTCTAGAAGAAACACATTTAATTGTTATTGTAATGTCAATACACCCAACCACATGCCACAAGACAAAAAAAAAAGATTGTCGCGGTTAAGGACTGATGAAGTGCTTAACTAAAAATTAAGATGAATTTTTAACTATCTATTCATTATGTCAAGAATATCCTTTTATCATGGTTAATATGAAAGGGTATTGATTAAGTGTATACAAGAGGCCATATTCTAGACTTTAAATGTTATAAATATAATGCAAAGTGGAAGTCCGGTATGGTGGCAGAAGCCTGTATTCCAGCACTCAGGAGGTTGAAGCAGAAAGATTACAAACTGAACTTCAGCCTGTGATGTGTAGTGAGACCCTGTTTCAAACAAACACTCCAAGTACACTACGTTTGTACTCACTTTTTTCAAACAACACAGGCTACTTTTGCTTTTGTAAAGATCCTTAAAGTCTGGCTACTAAATAAGAAAGACATGACCGCACAACCCAAATCTAAAGCTTTGTCTTCATTTTCTACGTATAGCATAGAGAGTAGTAAAAATCGTTTAAAAAAAAATACCTCCATTAACTAAATAGCACCCTGTGAGTGCCCCTAAGATATAAAATACTGAATGACATGAGGGTAATGAAAGGAAACACGATGGTATGATGAAGCAGGAAAATTTAAGATAATAGGACCATCGCAGGAAAGATTATTATATACATCAAATATCTACCAAAGCCGATTAACTCTTTACCAGTAACTGGCACGGAAACGAAAGATAAAGAGAAATTTTCCCTGGGGATCTGGTAAGTGAAAAACTTGAAAGTGACTAGGTTTCTACCAGATGGACTTAAGAAAATTTCCAAAACTTCTTGAGAGCGAGACAGATCCCCTGCTGGGTGCTGCCAGCCACACTGCGTCCATTTCTACACGAGGAGGGCACCAGGCCTCCAGCCAGGGTTACCAGGTCCCTCGGGCTCCCACTGGACTGAGAGCCAGCTGGGGCCAGGGAGGAAATGAGACAGCGGCTATTTCTACTCTTTCCACTGCCAAGTGTACTTGTGGAGGCTTTTGTGAGAGTGACTCGTAAGTGTTTTTCAAATCACTCTGGCAAGCTCAGCCTAGAACTTAGCACTGTGATCTTTGGAACAGTTTCGCAGACACCTAAGTCCAGCTTCAAATCCCAAATACTAGGGAAGGAAAAGGCTCCCTGGTTTTCCAGGAGTGAACTGAGCAAGACAAAAAGGATCTAAGGTCTCCCTCAATATTCAATGAATATTTTCTACACTGACATGTCTATTTCCCGTCCAGGGCCATTTTTGTACTTAAAAATTCAAAGTACTTTAAAAGACAAATGTTAAATCCATGTTCTTGTAATTCCGAAAAAAGTAAACTTTAGTAGTGATTAAAAAGCTTTTCCTCCAGAGAGGGAATAGAGATGGTCTGAGTTCAGTTGGACTGGTTATGTTTTGTGTTACTTGCCTGTTACCGCTGCATCAAGTTCATCATCATCGGAGAATTCCTGTGCAGCTAGGTCTCTCAGAGGAGACAGTGGGTAGGAGGTGTTGAGATTCAAACCCAGCATGAAGTTGTGCACCTTCCCGGCGCGTCCTTCTCTCGTGTTGAATAAAGCTGAATCGCTCACCAAAGCCATTATCATGCGTTGTACCCAACTTGCTTGATTATCATTTTGATATTCTCTTTCAGCCTCTTCATTTTCAGTGCCTAATGAGGAAGGAAAGAGAAACATTCCAAAATGCCCTCAGTCAAGCAAGCTTCTGCGGGCTGAGTGTTGTTTGTTTGGCTGTTTTTGTTGTTGTTGTTCTTGTAGTACTGAGAATCAAACTCAGGACCTTGTGCTTGCCAGGCAGGCGCAGCACCACTGAGCTACATCAAGCCCCAGTGGGCTGAGTGTTAACATACATGATAACCATATGGCTTTTATTTAACACATATTAATTTGTATAAATAACACAACACATACTTAATCACTTTTGTTCTAAAAATGTTCTTAGTAACTACTATCTAGCTGTGCATGGTAGTGCAGTCCTATAATCCCAGCACTCTGCCAGAAGGATCACAAATCTGACTCTTGGCAATTTGGTGGCTTAGGGACACCTGGCCTCAAAAAAAGAAATTTTAAAGGATAGAGGTGTAGCTCAGAGAGAAGACTCAAAAGAAGTGTAATCCCTAACACTGAAACAAATGTTCAATATTCTTACTTATCTTTTTACCTAAAGACAGTGTAAATGTTATATGATTGGCAGTTTTATTTTATCTCTTCATAGTCCTTTTCTTCTTTCTCTCTAGCTGCATACAGAAACATACACAGAAAGAGAGGGGACAGCAAGACAGAACCCATAGTTGCCGGAAGTCCTACCTCTGCATATCTTATGTTCATTACAATGTCCTTATCTTACATGGCAAACATCTAGGAATTACACAGAGTACAGACATCCAAAGGACTCAGCATACAGCCTTAATGATCAGTTGGATGGCCTGCCATTTCATCCTGGCTGATCAAACCTGGAGAGCTAAAACTCTGTAATTTAAACCTATGACCAAAAATGTTTCTAAAATTCACCAATCGCCCAAAGGAAGCAAAGTTACATAACTTTATGAAATTCATCACTACTATTGGGAAACTATTCTCTGTGGTCGTTTCCAGCACCGGCTGCACAGTCAAGGTTAAAGGTTAAAGTCCTCTGGCCATTAATTACTGGTCACCTTCCCTTCTCATCTTCTATTCCCTCAGCAGTAAACCTCAAAGGGCTGTGGTGAAGATGAAATGAATCTGTGCATCTATGTAAGGCTCTAGAGCAGCAGCTGGATCATAAATTCTTGGTAACCCCAGCTAGTAGCAGAAACAGTCATAGAAGCTGCTGCAGCATATTCATCATCATCGATATAATCCACTCATAATCCAAGTCAAAGAACAATTTATGAGGGAATATAATTCTCCTTGCCTGAACCCCTTCTGTTCAAATTTTAGGAACTCTGTGTACAAATACACACATTGCCACCAAACTGTGTTTTGAAGGAAGATAGAATCTACACTAAAACTTTATCATTTCCAATTAATGTACAGTCTACCATACATACATGAAGTCACAATAAACACTGCCCTTGACTTTCACAATGATTAGCTCAGTGGAGCTGAGGGAAGGAAGGGGGCTTCCTTTTGGTAACCAGTCCAGATAACTCCATAATCCCTGAAAACAAAGACTGTTTTCTACTCCCACATTTTTCGGTTGCCAAATATGACAAAGAAAACCTTTCAGTAGAACAAATCAGGTTTTCAAGTGATTGATTTATAGCACCAGTCGCACAGGATATGAATAAGAGATTCAAATCATTTCCGAAGTTCTGGGGATTCGTGTTAGTCTCCTTCTTAAGTAAACTCCACTTTCTACCAGCAGAGGGACTATTTTCTTTGCCATCGCTTTCAAGATAAACTTCCAAATCAGCATATCGCATTTACTGGTTACTCAATGTAGTGCTAATAGTAAATTTTTATGTGTTTAGCTCTTAACAGCAAAAAGCCTTTTTGTGTGCATTTGTTTCTTTGATGATTGGAATAGTCCTGTAAGAGCAAGAACATGATAGCTGTATAGATTTAAAGGACTAGTGTTGGAAATGTCCAAAAACCTTGTTCAAAATCATATGATTACCAGCGAAGGAACCTCCAGAAAATAAAAGACAAACCACAGTCAGGGAGAAATTCTTTGCAAAGACAGACACATCTAATAATATCTACAATATACAAATAACTGTTAAAACTCAGCAATAAGAAAACAAGCCAATAAAAAATTGGACTAACCTGCTAAACAGACATCTTCCAAAAGGAGATATACAAGTGGCAAATAAACACAGCTTAATCTGGTGCACATCAGACATCATCAGAAAAAAAATGGAAATTAATACAATGGGATGGCACTGCTTGCCTTTTAGAAATGGCCAGTGTTCAAAATATTGACAGCATCAAATGTTGGCAAGGATACAGAACCACACGAACTCATCATTGCTGGTGAAAATGCAAAATAATGCAACCACATTGGAAGACAGTGAGCAGTTTCTAAACTAAATTTACTCTGTGATCTAGCAACAATCTCCCCCGCATAATCATCCAGTAAACTGAAAACATGTCCACATAAAAACCTCAATGCAGATGAATATAATAGCTTTATTCATAAGTTCCAAAACTTGGAAGCAACCAAGAGATCTTTCAGTAGGTGAATGGATAAACAAACTATTATACATCTACACAAGAGAACATTATTCAGTCCTAACTACAAATGTGTTATCAGCCATGAGAAGATGGGGGAACCTTAAATGTGTTTCAGAGAGCAAAGGCAATACAATGTATGATTCTGACTATCTGACCTTCTAAAAGACAAGTATGGACAATAAAATGACAGGTGCTTTCTAGCAGTTAACGGGGAAGAAAAAATATATGTTGAATACTGTGTGACACTATAATAGTGGATATATGTCAAAATACATTAAACCATCAAGACCTTTAGGATGTGATCCTTAAAGGAAGCTCTGGATTTTAAATGATAATGATATGCCCACATTTAACATAAGTACCACTCTCGTGAAAAATGTTTATAATCATCTGTGGGATAATGGGGCAGAAAACATAAGTAATCTCTATTGTTTCTCTTTACCTTGCTTTGAGACTAAAACTTCTCTAAAAAACTATTTGAAAAGAGAAAACAAATAGACACAGCTGAAAGGAAACTTCAAGAACCCCTGCTAGCCCCTGGGAACACACCTCTGTGGTTGAGTACTTGCCTAGTGTGCATAGAGTTTTGAGTTTAATCCCTAGCACATCAAAAAAATAAGAATTTTTAAAAATCAATGCCCACCAAAATGCTATCATGCTCTAAGACAGACTAGTACTAAACCCACAACAGCCATATTCAGTCTTTGAACTTCCTGGCCATAAAAATCAGCTGGTTCTGGGCCGGGGATTTAGCTCAATGGTTCCGGCGCCTGTCTTGCAATCGCAAGGACCTGGGTTCGATCCCTGGTAACCACATACCTATACTGGGTGTGGAGACTCACACCCAGCAGCAACCAGTATCACATACCACAGTGCTGGGTGTGGTGGCTCACGCCTGTAATCCCAGCACTTGGGAAGCAGAGGCAGGAAGATTGCTGTGATGAGTTTGAGGCTGAGCTCAGGGCCAGCCTGAACTACAAAGTGAGATTCTGTCTCAAAAAACCTTTTTAAAAAATCAGCTGGTTCTGTAACATGGACCAAAGCACTACCCATCTATAGAAATTTACTTATTAGCCAAACTACTGCATATCTATAGTAATGATTTTTCTACTTAGTAGCCCCTAAATTAATGCAGAATTCTCAAAATGTTGGGCATATAGTATTGTTCTCTTTGCATGACATAGCTTCCTTCCTTAAAAGGAAATCCAAAAATAAAGCTTTGAACAACAAAAAAAGTAAAACTAAAATTTTAAAGATCCAGGAATAAGATTCTTTAGGGGTTCCTGCCAGGACTGCTGTATTTGATTAGGCGAATCACTGGCTACATAAATTACAGGGCCACTAGGAAACAGGCCTGAAACCTAGTGTTTACCTACCTGACCCTCATGCCTGATGACAGCTTTGTCTACCCCCAAAAGGAGTCTTCTTTTTGGTGCCTACAAGCCTTTGCACACTAGTCACACCCTGGTATTATACACTGGTGTGCTCGGCAGAAGTCATCTTTTCTCTAAGCTCCACATACTCACCCTAGGAGGAAGTAGCAACTCAATTATGAGAAGAGAATTTGAATTTTAGTGATAAAGAAGTGAAGACAAAATACGCACAATGTGCCTGGAAGAATTCATTAAATTTTAGACATTTAATATCTTCTAAAATTTAGAAGGTGATTTTCAAATGGTAATATGACAGGCTCATCCAGATCTTTAGGGTTCTTTTGGGTAGATTTGTTTTATTTATTTATCTTTTACTATAGAGAATGTTTTTATAAAATGTCTATGTCAAAAATTGTACCCTATGGTGGCTCACGCCTGTAATCCCAGCACTCGGGAGGCAGAGGCAGGAGGATTGTGATGTGAGTTTGAGGCTGAGCTCAGGGCCAGCCTGAACCACAAAGCGAGACCCTGTCTCCAAAAACCTAAAAAAAAAAAAAAAAATTGTACCCTAGTATTAAACCTCCTCATTTTACTGCATGACAACACAATTCTGCATGGAAATAAATATCTCTGATCTCCACCTTCTCTGCTCCAAACCCACTGCTAATTGTTAGGAGGCTCACAGAACTGGAAAGTGTCTTGGCAAATTGTTGCTGACATTACCCAGCCAGTGCGCAGCCAAGTGTTCGATAATTTGCCCGCACTGCTTCATTACTTCCTGAGACATCATCAGGTGTTCGCCACGGTTTACAACTCAAAAAGAAATTAGAAAAAAATTTTTCTAGTATTATTTAATGCAGTTTAAAAGATGAGTTTGTCATTTTGAAAGCCATCATAAAGCGTACACAAATCACAATATCGATACAGAGAAACACATCTCCCGAATCGGACTAAGCACAGAATACAGCATTTCTGCCA
>PVIR01006515.1:0-13754 GCA_004026965.1 Petromus typicus
TGAAAAGATACAATAGTCATACAAAACATGTACTTATAATGCTGGATAGAGTTCAGTGTATACCCAAAGGTGTCTTCCCCCATATAAGTATTTTAAAAAACCCACAAAATGTCTTCATAAAAGTACAGTCACGTGTCAGTAATATTTACACTGCTTTCTCTGAGTAACATACAGGGCATTTTGAAGAAGTAAAAGACAGCAGCCACACTGTGCACGTACCAGCTTCATGGAGCCACAGCGATCTGAGCACCTGAGGACCCGACCCTCCGTGCGCTCAGATGGCCGGCAGCTTGTCCTGTCTGGCTACTGGCTTGTTACCAACTCCCCGGCTCTGGTCAGAGGGAACCGAGAAGGCAGTCTCTCCCTTTGCAGAGAAACGCACCTGAGACTCTGAGAAGCTGCAGAGTGAGCAGTGCCTTTTGTGGTAGGGCAAGGAGACGGGTGGCTGTGCTCCCTGTGTGGGCTTCTCCCTTGTCCTGCTGAAGACCTTCAGCCAGTGGTGTTGCTGGGCCTCCCTTCCTGTGTTCCACTGTGGGGAGTACTGCTTGCTGGAAGGTGCATGTGGTCCCCACTGGATGCTCAGAGGTGCAGGAATGGGGACACTAACCACTCTAGTCCCTCCCTGACAGGCTGCACGGGGTCTGCAGTTGCTCATGTAGCCTTAGTATATGGGAACTTAGGATAGCTGGAAGCCAGGGAAATTCTGCTTTCTGGTGTGGCAGATATACTCCTGGGACCCGGTGTACTCCACACAGGTGCCCTGGTCCAGGGCCTGACAGATGCAGTGGGCCATGTGGTACCCAGCTGGCTCTCAGAGGCAGGCATTAGTGAGGGGAAAGACCGTGTTCCATGTCCATGCACTTCCATGTGGACAAGGATAGTGCTATATTTGGTGAGGAGGTGAACAGCAAAGCCACCATTTTGCTTCCTGGTTCTCTCAAGATTCCTTCTGGGCACGCTGAGGTCCACAACTGCATTCTTTTACAATCCGAACTTCCCTTTCCTCCTGAACCTTGCCTGCAGGATCTGCTGATCAAGTGAGCCCTGGACCCAAGGCGGCTGCATGAGCAGATCCTGGGCATCTGCCGCTTCCGTCCAGTGCGGATTTTAGCTGGTGCCGTCCCGCCTCATGCTTGCTGAGTCTGAGGAGCACCCAGTCTGACTGGCACTTACTTGCTACCTACATGTCCCTAACCTACTCCCTGTCCTCCCTGGATGCACACTGCTGCATCCAAGCCCAGGGCCCTTCCACGCTCCCCACTGCCAGCTTCGGGCTCCAGCCCTCTTGAGACAATGCATATCTAGGCCACCTGCTCAAGTACTGGGCGCTACATGCTGACAACCTGACCAGCAGCAATGTCTCCACTGTGTGATGTGTGGGGGTGCAGGCATGCCATCTGCGCCAATGTTTCTATGAACAGCTGTTGGACAAGTATTTTCTGCGTTAATGTCCAGCCTGGCTTGCTTGCAGGTATCGGCACGTTATGTAATGAGTACTTTTAGGAAAAGAAAACTGTAGTACACCCATTTTAACTGCTTCCTCACTATGAAGCGAGGAAAGCTTGCCACTGATTTGCACTGGGTGTGGCCTAAGGCTCCCAGTATCCAATAGCTCTGTGCACAGACTCTGCCACCTGCCGCTGCCCCACAGAGGACCTGAATCTACCAGTGCACAAACTGCTCCTTCTGCTGTTTCATTCCTCCTCCTTTTTGTGCAGTGTGTGTGCTGCATCTGTGGCTGTGTGCCCAGCAGCCATTCTGCTCCTGGAGCACATCTAATGGCACAGAAGAATGTCTTTATTCTTTCTTGCCTGGTTCACTCCAGCTGGAGAACAGAAGCCAACAGCAGAAAGCTCAGACTCACGCCCACCCCAACAGTGGCAACGCCACGGACACCAGACGACTGGGGGGCAGGTGACATTAGGAAGCAGCAGCAGAGCAGCCTCTGGTTAGCGCAGAGCCACAGCATACCCCAAATCTGCTGGCTCTGCTGCTCAGTGTTTGCCTGGTGACAACACATAGCCAAACAGCCATGGGGCAGAAGTCCCGCTGTCTCTTGGCAAATACAGGGCCTTCACCGAGAAGTCACAGCCATGAGGGAAGCGCAGGCCCCCACTCACCTGTCCATCTGGCTCCTCCCTTCTCCTCTAAAAGCTGCACTCAAGTTTCTAGAATTCTGAGGTCCAGGCTCAAGAAGTGATAAATCACCAACTTTATCGCTAAAAAGTGATACAGAATAACAAGTAAAATGCTCTTTTGCCCCCTTGGCCAACCTGCTTTTATTCAAACCACTGTGCAGTCTGAAGGCAGACGGAGCCATCTGCAGCACCTTGGAAAGGAGGAAGCAGGGAGCTGCCTCGGGCAGGGCGAGAGCGTCCCTAGGGCATCAAGGGTGCTCAGGAAGAAACCCTGCCAGAGCAGGGGCTGTGGCGGTCCTCTGTGGGAGACCTGGCACAGCATGCCCCAGAAAGGCCCTGAGCTCAACACGGGAAGGTCACAGCTGTGTCTCAGTGCTGCTGATCTGCATGGTGGGATTGTGTGAAAAGCAGATTCTAGAAGTACTTAGTTTGTTCTTGCTGTTGAAAACAGGGAATAGTAAGTAGCAAAGGATCAACAGTGTGGATGAGGACTCAAAAGCTTACGACAAGGGGCAGCACAGATCCTGTGGCAGCACAGGACCAAGCACATCCCAGGAAAGACGTGCTCGGCCAGCTGTAAACCAGCTCCTCTGGGGCCTTTGTCCTTCTGTTCCTGCACTGGGGTGGGTGAGCCAAGCCAATGACTTTGCGCAGTAATCTAAAAACCATGCAGTAATCTAAAAACCACAGGAGTTTTTCTTTTTATTCCCGAAGCATCTATATACCCAGAGATCATGCAACCAGCTCAAGAATGAGCACAAGGTGGGAGCTTTGGCAGTGGAGCCAGTGCGCGGGGGTGGGGTGGCTCCTCCAGGTATGCTCTTTGACTCTCCTGCCTCACCCGTGCGCAAGAGGAGCTCCCAACTATACCAGTGGTTTTTATAGGACTAGATATTGATCCCAATGCAAGAGATTTTCAGGAACTAATGCAGAACATTGTAGGGCAGTGCAAAAAAGGTCTTAAGATTGTTAGAAAAGCAAACTTCTTGCATAGGTTCGCTTCAACAAGGCTCTGCTGGAGGACTCATGTGAGAACTTCGGAGAACCCAGACTGATCACAATCCTAAGAGCGCACTGCTGCTTGTTCCCCGAGGTTCCCACATCCCCTGGGCCTCCTCTCGACCTAACTCAGGGTCTGCTCTCGGCCTTTTCAAAGCAATATGATGGCTTCTTTTCAGAAAGATTTTTTGAAAACAAGCACCATTTCCCCCTTTGGGGACAACCTCAGGGAATCCATCTTTTTTTTTGCAATGTCTGAAGCCCCAGAAAGCAGGTCACCAATCTCAGCAGTGAGGACACAACTAGGCTGCTGCAGAACAGGGAGGCACGAGCGGAGGAAGGAATGAGAGGGGTCTGGGGTTTTGTGCAAGATTTAATAAAAAACAAACAAAAACAGGAATGGTCGCTTTCCACATTTTCCAGGTTGTGAAAGTTAGCCAGGATTATCTGGGGCGTGGCTCTAAACTGCGTTAGTGGAGCAAATACAAAACGCTGTCCTCCTCCCAGACCAAGAGGCAGTGCGCACAGGCTGCACACCCATCTGGGTCGTTGCCTCCTCCAGCAACCAGGCAGGCAAATCACCCACACCACGGGACAGGTCAAACCTGGACATCAAGGTGGCTCTTCTTTGACCAATGGAGATTGTGCCCACCTGGTGATGCTCAGCTGTGAGCAGCAGAACCGAAGGTGGGCAGACCTCCACACTGCACTCTGACACGGGGCTAGCTTATTAACAGGCTGCTGAGCCTTAATACTGACAGTGAGTGCGGTGGACATTGAGAAGGGCTCTACTCGGACGTGGGCAGGTGTTGCACCGCCCCACTGCTGGAGCTTGACCAATCTCAGAATAGCATGGAAATAAAGTGGTGATAAACAACAGAAAGGGGGATGGTGTGGACAACCCACACACCAGTCTCTCATATATCCATACCCATAGTTAATGACAATAACAACAATGATAAAAATAAAGGTACAGACAAAAAGCCGCGCTTGGGTTGTGCTGCCACCAGCCAGGAAGGGTGTGTTGAGTGGCACGGGATACAGCTAGTCTTTCTTCAAGTCCCTGGATTCAAAGAGCTTCAGCCGTTCCTGCACCGTCAGGCCTTCCTTTAGACTCTGGGCAGGGAAAAGAAAGGAAGGTTAGATCCAGGCAGGGCGGGCTTGGGCTTCCATCATGGGGTGGAGGCGGAGGCAGAGGCGGAGGCGGAGGCGGAGGCAGAGGCGGAGGCAGAGGCGGGGTGAGGAGGGTGGGCTCCGGAGATTAGTGGGCATGCTAGGACAAGAAACATTCTGTGAAATGATGTTATTGGAATATGGTTCCCCTCAAGCAACTTACTTGGATGAAAAAGAGAAAAAATTATGAGAAATAGATCACATGTTTTAAGTAGCTCAATTCTGTCTCTTCCTGCATGTGATTTGTGAACAGCTGTTCCTTTAAGCTTATCAACCCAATCAACTTCTGGATGCATGCCCTACTTCCCTGTGCTGTAAGCACCCTGGAAGACACTCCCTGGCTGGACTGCCAGAAAGGGGGGTTAGGAACATGCTAGTGCAGGACCAATACTCTGCCACCTCCCAAGATGACAAACATTCTAAAAACTGGGGACAGGGTACTTGACACTTGACTCTTAGAGATTTTGCCCAAGACTTCGTATCTGGAAAAGCAGCACTGCTTCCAGAGCATGGCTGAGAGGCATGGACTCTGGCATCCTATGGCCCGCCCTGGTGGATCAGGTACCACCTTTCCCCTTTGCAGTAGGTGTCAGCATAGGCTTGGCCTGGAGACTCCGTGGGGCTAACACCAGAGCTGACAGGCACAGGCCTTACTAGCTAACAGGACACCTCAAGGATGGCCCTCAGCTCTGCATCCACATGACTGTATCAGTTTTAGCCACAATCCTGAGCACTGTGAAGTGCCCACGGGCCTCCACACGCTGGGACCTGTCATGCTGAGCGGCTCAAGCCTGGTGCTGCCCCGGGTGGTCTGGGGACAGCTCCATACAGGCGAAGCACTGAGTGTCTATTGTGTATACTGGGAGCCCTGTGTGTGTGAATAGTGAACAGACACACCCAGGCTGGCCTTGGCCTCAAGGTGTCCAGCAGCAGGCAGCCTGCTATAAATGATGGGTGAACATCTAGTCACTACCCAGGCAGCTGGTCCGAGCTAAGCGCCCTTGTGGACAGCTGGTGGGATCTCAGCATTGCCGCACCTGCTCCATTCCATCTGGGACTTCCCTCCAGGACTTCAGCGACCCAGCTGGTGCTGAGACCCGTGTGAACAGCAGGTGTCCAGGCTTCTAGGACTGCCTTTATGTATACCACAAAGGAGGGTCCAAGTAAAATGGCCAAGCTAGAGCAGGTCCTGCAAGGCCCGTGGGCCTCCCTGGCCTTCCATACTGCACAACTGGGATGAGGGGCTCAGGCGAGGCCATGCTTACCCGGACAGGACGGCAGACAGCAGGTGAGGCCCTGCATTCTCTGGGAAGGGCTGCTTCTCCCTCTAAAGCCTCTGCTCCTCTCGGCTGTGGCTCAGCCTGAAGATGGGGATACCCAGGGGATGGTCCTTACGGGGTCTGGAGTGCAGCCAGCTGCCTTTGAGGCTTAACCCCTTCCCAGCCACAGACAGATATCTCCTATAAGAGCCCTAAGGAGAGAATACTCTGCTTTTGATCCCTAAAAAGTTTGTGCTGCCGTGAAAGCAACTAGTCTGCCATGATTTATGGGTGTTGGGACTGTCTTTCTTTTTGTATGAAGCAGGAAATAAAAACAACAGACATAAACAACACTAGTCAGTATACAACAAAGGACATTATCAACAAGCACCAATGAGAGGTTTGCTTTCTGGTCAACTTCATTTATTTCTTCTCAAGGGGTTAGAGGGAGGTTTCAAATGCCCTCAGAAAGACACAGTGACATACCTTACTAAGGGCCAGCTCCAGCCCTCCCCACTACAGTACCGCAGTGTACCCAAGGATGCCTGTGAAGTCTCCATTTTTCTGTTGGAGCCCATGGTACTGCATTGCACTCTGAGGGCTTCCTTTTACACTAGGACCTGGTCACACCAAGTAACTGCGAAAACAGTCTGGTGAAGGCCCCATCCTGAATCTCACTCTTCTTTGCTTGATTCTCGGGGCCTCAAGTCCTACTTTCGCTGTAGTAATTTCCTAGCAGGCACATAGCCCCTCCCCCCCACTGGCATGCCACATCATGCCACATCATCAAGGTCCCTGCTGCTGAGCTCTGTTTACTCTTAGGCCCCATAGGAACTCACATGAACTGGGCACCCTGCAGTACTGCAGAAGCTCTGCCTCCCTCCCTGACTATCATTTCTAGGCTTAGGGCTGTCACATTCATCTAAACGCCCAGCTACCTCCGTGAACTCCAAAGGCACTCAGGAAAAGCTGATGACAGCACCTAGAGCTCAGCTTCAGCAAATGGGCTCTTGAAAGGGAATACTGTGAGCCAAAAAAGAGCGTGTTTCCTTCTGCTACACAAAACATTTTTTATGTTTAAGGAAAAAAAAAATACCAAAGTGCTTTCTATTGAGCCTAAATCATATTTGAGTGTAAGTGGTTTGGGATGAGGGAAAGGAAGCAAAACCAAACTGACTAGGTAGAAAACCTTCGGATTTTCTTTCCTTTTTTGGTACCAGGGATAGAACTCGGGACCTTGCACTTGTGAGGCAGGCACCAGAACCTCTGAGCTAAAACCCCAGTTCTTTTGGATGTTCTTGGTACTCCACCTAACGTAAATACTTCAGGCCAACATCTCTGGGCCACCAGGATACCTTAGAAGGTCTGTAGGTTTGCATACAGCAGAAGGCTATGCTGCGGGCAGCAGGATCCAAGGCAGGCCAGGAACCCTGACCTATTCTGTTCACAAGGCAGTCACAGCTGCTGCACCAGTGACCACACATGCTCAAGGGACACAGTATCCTGCTCACCAGCAAGCAGCCATGTCCCTTTTTTTTGGCCAGGATAGTAGCCCCCTGTGGGACCATGAGATAGGCTTGTAGCTTTTTTTTTTTTTTTGAGACAAGATCTCGCTTGTAATTCAGGCTGGTCCTAAACTCACTATGAAGCCCAGGTGAGCTTCAAACTCACAGTGATCCTCCTGCGTCTGCCTCCCGAATTCTGGGATTACAGGTGGGAGCCACCCACCTGTGGTATGTGGGCTGACTGCTGGTGAGCCACCTGGCACTGTGGTATGTGGCACTGACTGCTGGTGAGCATGAGTTACCATGCCTGGCATTGTTGTGTGTGGTTACCAGGGATCAAACCCGGGCCCTTATGCTTGCAAGGGAGGCGCCAGAGCCACTGAGCTAAATCCTCGGCCTTTGTGTTATTATTATTATTATTATTATTATTTTAGGTTTTTTTTGAGACAGGGTCTTGCTTTTGTGGTTCAGGCTGGCCCTGAGCTCAACCTCAAACTCACATCACAGCAATCCTCCTGCCTCTGCCTCCTGAGCGCTGCGATTACAGGTGTGAGCCACCACGCCCGGCACTGTGGTGTGTGGTACTGGTTGCTGCTGGGGTGAGTCTCCATTCCCAGTATTATTATGTGGTTACTGGGGATTGAACCCGGGTCCTTGCGCTTGCAAGACAGGCACCGGAACCACTAAGCTAAATCCCCAGCCCCCTTTGTATTATTTTTAAGATGTGCTGGAAGATAATGAGTGGAGTGACCAGGCACAGACCAGGAAATGCTCAGCAGTTTTGTGGGTGACTGACCCAAAACCCTGGAAGACACGGGGACTGAGGGAGGCTCTGAGGAACCAGGGCCGTGAGTGCCTGCCCCTCTAGAGGAAGGTTCCTGCATGGCCTGGTTTGGTAACTAATGGGTGAGGTCAGTCTTTGCTGGCCCTGGGTAGTGGGTTTCTGTCACCGCTACCTCTTTACAGAGGACAAGACAGACTTTTCTCAGAAAGGGTGGCGTGAGCTCATCATCGTGCACAGATTACCCAGCATGCATGACACTCTGCCTGCACAGGGCTGGCTCTAGGGCCACCCTGCTGAGCTGGGAGAGTGCCCTGGACAAGGGTCAGCTCAAGAGGTTAGATTGCCAGTCAACTCTCAGGACAGATTATAGAACCTTACAGGGATTTCTGTACTTGCTGGTGCAAGATGAATTAAAATAAAGTAACAAATAACACAGGCATGTGCTATGGAGGTGTGAGTAGTACATGCAGAGAGCCACCCTGCGTGTGCGGGCAGGTGGGCAGTGGTAGAGGTAGTTTACCTACATGACAGGGGACCGGGAAGCGGGTGCGAGTCAGTTATCCCATGAGACCTGCTCAATTACGGACTGTCAGGGGAAAGAGCAAAAATAAGACACATACACAATCAATCCTAAATGCAACACGCTGGCCGCACCCTCTCTGCCCATCCTGCCTGTGGAGCCGCATACCCAGGCTGGGGAGGCCTGGGAGCTGGCTGTTGCGTGGCGGGGAAGGCGAGCGGGGCAGCTTGGTCTCTGGAAGGCAGGTGGCGTCAGTACTACAACACGTGTGAGGACAATATCGACAGTGACTGACACAGATGGGCAGGGAGAGCCTATCCTCAGAGGCACAGGACCCAACAGTTCTCACAGGCCAGCAGGGTAACTGTATAGGCGGGCAGGACCTAGGGACTCTGCCGCTCTGTGTGGCCTTGATGCTCCCCACCCCCTTCGTGGTCCTGGAGACCCAGACACCAGGGGCCAGACCCAACTCACCTTGGACCTGATATTTCTGAGTTGCCGGGTGACACAGGATCTGTCTTTCTTCAGAAAGTCAGGATTGCTTTTAGATTTCATTATGTCTGAAGGAACAAAAAGAGTATTTTCTTTGCTTTGTGAAATTCTCTGTATCACGGCAATGTTAATTTTCTGAAGGTCCTATGGCAGCACCAGAGGATTCTTTCCATGGCTCTAAGAGAACTCAAAGTCAACAACTGGAACACAGAGCAGGCCTTGTGCAGAACATGGCAAAGAACTGAACTGTAGGAGCGCAAGCGTGGTCCCCACTGGAGCTCCAACTCTCTGAGCAGGGCACCAGGTCTCCTGCTCCTGTGTTGGACTACAGCAGCTGAGCAGACTGAGTGACCCCACTCTCCATCAGTTCCAGCTACTTACTGATGCCTGGGGACTGTCACAAACAAGGCGAGACCACACCGTTTCCTGCCCCCGCCACCCACCCAGTGTCTTCTAGGCTCCCCTGAAGGTCTGCCATAACATCATTGAGCACACACACACAACACAGATCACATCACACTGTGTATTGCATGTGTGTGGAGTTTGGTTAAGCTTTTTCTTTGGGGATGAACCCAGAGTCTTGCTCACGTAAGACATATACTGTACCACTGAGCTACCACTAAAGGATCTTACTTTGTCTTTTATTTAACATATTTATGGATTTTTTTCCATGTCAGAATAAAACTGTCCTCTCTGAAGAACAGCTGACCATCATTGTGTCACTGTATCGCTGCTACGGCCTTCAGCTTGTGTCCTATGGTAGAATGCGGCTTTCAGCTCTTATATACAAATGCTCAATAACCTCTTTGCTTCTTTCTGTGCAATGGTTTTTTTTTTTTTTTTCAAAGTTACCTGACAGGCCAAAAGCATTCATACTTCCTCACAATTTTAGGTTTTCCTTTGTTTTTCTGTCCTGGATACCTTGGGTTCTTCCTCAGAAGCAACCATAGTTACCACTTTGTACCTCTTCAGAGTTGGTCTGTAGTGTGATTTTAAATTTTGCTGCATATTGCTTGATGTTTTTTAGGAAGAATGCTAATTTGTATTCCCATTAGCAATGCACAAGACTTTGTTTCAGTACTGCTACTGCCACTATTCCTTGGCTAGCTGACAGAAGAAATTAAAGTATTCCAACTGTTAGGTAAGCCTAAACAGCTTTTCACACATCCATGTATCTTTTTAAAAAGTCAACATGAGCTGAGTGGGTGTTTTATGCCTGTTTATAATCCCAGTTCCTCGGGGGGCTGAGGCAGGAGCACCACAAATTTGAGGCCAGCCTGGGCAAGTAAGCAAGATCCTATCTCACAATTTAAAGGAAGGAGTTGGGCTGGGTTGTGGAGCTTAGTGGTGGAGTACTTGCTTAGCAGGCCTGAGTCCCTGGGTTCCATCTGCAGCATGCAGGAAAAGGTCAATATGAACTGTGTGGACTGTCTGAAAGGGCTTGACAAGGTGGCTCTTCAGGCTCCCTGAGACCTTTCGCAGGTTGCCAATAACAAAAAGCATCAGTCCCACTGTTTACTGAACAAGGTGGGAGCTTCCTCCCCCGCCCCACCTGGGACCATGATAGATTTTATGGTAAAACACTGAGATACCAAGTTTCTGATAAAGAGTTTCTCCCCAGCTGCTGGGATGTTTAGGAAAACAGAAAAACAAAGTCTGGTATATTATGCACATGTGTGTGGGCAGGAGTGGTGCAGGAGGGAATCCTAGCCTCTGTACTTTTATGTTTGTGAAGAAAGTACAAGGACTGACAAGCATTTGGCTCCTTGGTTGTGAGTCAAATACCAAGAAAACTCCCTATCACTCAAAGTACTCACCATAGCCCGCCACGGCGGTGCTCTCAGGGGACTTTTCCCCCAGTGCTTCTGTGGCTGCTTTCAGCTGCTCTCTCAACCTGCTGATGTCACAGTCTGCCTTAGCCTTCGCAATGCTGAGCTCCGTGTAAATGTCTTTGTACTTGTCACTAGCGTACTTTTTGTCCTAGGAATAAACAAATGAAAGCAACAGTAGATACAAACAGGGGAAGAAGCTCACACTGGTTCCCAGCCTGTCCGTCCTTTGAGCTGACACACTGGCTGTGGCTTGGGGCCTGACCCTGGCACTGCACAAGACAAGAATATGCAGATCGGGCCAGGGATTTAGCTCAGTGGTTCCTGTATATGCCTGGCAAGTACAAGGTCCCATGTTTGATGCCCCAGTACCACACACCACCATGCTGGACATGGTGCCTCACGCCTGTAATCCCAGCACTCAGTAGGCACAGGCAGGAGGATTACTTTGAGTTTGAGGCTGGCCTGGGCTACATAGTGAGTTTAGGGCCAACTTGAACTACAAAGTGAGAGCCTGTCTCAAAAAAACTAAGGAAAAAAAAAAAAGAAAAAAGGAAAGAATATATAGATCTGTAATTCCCAGAGGCAGCAAATGGACACTAAAGAAAACAAATGGGGCATCCCCCTGTAGACATGGGGATGGCACATCTTTGACTGTATATGGTTTTAGAATTCTGGAGCCAGTGCACACAGGAGTAAAGAGACAGCAGCTACATGACCTTGACTGCCTACCACCCTTCCTTATGGGCTTGTTAGGACAATCCCAGTGACTTGGTCTTCTCAGTGACTGGATGACCACCAAGGATTCTATCACCCCTTTTTATCTCTCGAAGAATCACCTGGAGGAGACAGGTTAGATCTAATCTGAATGGCAAGTCTAGACTTGCCTCATACCCAGGACATTCTTCTGCATGTCATCATTCTTACCAAGCTGCACAGGAAAGACATGTGATGAGGACCATGTGCCTATCCTATGGACCACCAATTCCACAGCAGCTGCTTATCGATGCTATCTTTTTTTTTGAGACAGGGTCTCATTCTGTAGTTCAGGATGGCCCTGAGCTCACTCTGCAGCCCAGGCAAGCCTTGAACTCACAGCAATTCTCGTGCCTCTGCCGCCTGAGTGCTGGAATTATGGCATTATTATATGTGGTTACTGGGGACTGAACTTGGGACCCTGTAGTTGCAAGGCAGGTGCCAGAATCACTGAGCTGAATCCTCGGCCCTGTAGGATGCTAGCTTATGGAAACTTGACCCTGAGGCTGCCATCTGAGGTTGAAAGAGATCTACTCTAGAATAGCCAGTCTGAAGCCACAAGGCCCACAGCCTGCCCAAGGGGTAGCTCTTACCCGCAGTGCTGTCTGGAGCTCGTCCTTGAGAGAGCTTATCTCCTGTTTTAGATACTGTATTTCTGACTCCTTGACCCGCAGTAAGACCTACAATAGGAGAGAAATTAGGAAGCTGAGGAATTGCTAGTCTCAGGAGCACAAACTGAAGCAATCAGATAGCTCCCCTCTTACAGGATCAAAAGCGATGCTAATTCTCACAATGTCCAGCTGGAAATATAATTTCAATAATAATCTATACTTCCACCTTATATATAGAAACAGAAAACAGGAGGGAACAACTGCTACCATGCTTCTTATCCTGAGAACCTCTGTCTCAGCTTGGGGGCCTTCATGAGCTGCCACTAGCAACCTGTTAATCTCCTGAGAGGGAGGCATCAAGGTTTAGGAAATACTACACAGACTTTGGTCACATTGGCTCAGCCTTTTCCTGTCTACCTTGTCAGTAAAGTACTCATTAGTGAGACACTTTGAAGATGAAACTGTAATCTAATGGGGAGAAATCTGCATACCCTTCAAAGGGATACCTTACACACCTTATGTATGAACTTGTTCTGATCCTGAGAAGTAGAGTATTTATAACCTCCAGCAGGTGCAGAATTCACATGGCGATGCAACAGATCACTTTACAGGTTCAGTGTTTGGGGTGTGTTTCTAAATGAGGTTGGAGCCAGCATGCAGGTGAAAGGAGGGATGAGGTTAAGATCTCCATGGCTCTTAAGGGGCTCCCTGCTCCTGTCTGTGGACCTCAGGCTGCCTGGCAGCTTCCTCTTACCATCTTGGGTGATTTTTAGATTTCTCCAATTCCTTTTTATTATTTGTGGTGGTGGAGATGGAACCCAGAATCTTGAACATGCTAGGTAAGCATTTTCCACTTAGCTACACCTCTAGCCTCTATCTTTAAGTCATGTCCCTTCAATGTTATTACCGTAAGCCAAGGACCCATCTTGCTTCCTGGGGGACTCCTGTGTGGAAGAGTTGGGGAAGGCAAGCCTGGCTTGTGGCCGTACCTCTAGCTCGTAGGCATCTTTGCCCTGCGTGAGGGGTGACCCAGCAGCTTCCCCATCGCTGTCCCTGGTCAGTAGTGTCCGTAACCGCGTGATCTCTGCAGCTAGGCGGTTATTCAGTTCCTGGGCGACAGCAACAAAAAATATGACATTCCAAAACATATGTCTCAGAGTCAAACAGCACAACATGACTTGATTATTTCCCACTAACATTATGTAATACTCAAGCATGGAACCTCTGAGCAGTGTGCCTCTAATTGCCATGTCTGAGGTTGGTACTGTACAACCCCTTGAAGATACCAAAATTCATGTTGGTCCAATCCATTATATTAAGTGACACAGCACTGGCATATAACCTACACATAGCCTTCCATTCACCTCTAGATTGCTTGTAGTATGCAAAATGATTTCAGTGCCATGTGTAGTACTGTTCTGTATTGTGTAGGGAATAATGACATGGGAAAAAAGGTGTGTCATCGTCAGTGTAGATGAAATTATTTTTGTGAATATTTTCCACTTGAATGGGCTTAAACTGAAGATGCAGAGCCTGAGGACCCAGGGCTGTCAGCAGCTGGAGAGCTGTGAGGGTGCCACAATTCCTGCGTTCTTTGCAGGTGCTTGCTCCAGTTTGTCCCATTTGCGTTTCTATAGGACGTGGCCACACCGCCTGCTGCCCCACTCCTACCCTCTTTCTGGACCTTC